>OMLC01097574.1:0-12588 GCA_900302585.1 Regalecus glesne
CTCCATCACTGAGATCTCAGAGGGGATGTTTTCTCTCATGCCATCTCTTCAGCTGCTGTAAGCTAATCTCAAAAGCTGTTTACTGAACTATGATGATGATGATGATGATGGTGATGATGAGGATGATAGTGATGATGATGATGATGGTGGTGATGGTGATGATGATGGTGATGATGGGGATGATGGTGATGATAGTGATGATGATGGTGATGATGATGATGATGATGCTGATGATGAGGATGATGAGGAGGATGATGGTGATGATAGTGATGATGGTGAGTCATTTATTCATGAGAGTTCAACCAAACACACACAGCAGAGGCGTTTCCGTGCACACTCATAACAGGCAGACGACATCACAGAGGTGTGGCCTGCTTCCTCCTTGGTTGAGCTATCCGGTGAACTGTCTCTCCACAGGCTTTTAAACTCCAATTCCCTGAGCACCATCAGAGACGACGCCTTCTCTGGCCTGCCACACCTGGAGTATCTGTGAGTATCGCTCGATATTGGTAGTGTCAGCCTGCTGGGCCTGTCAGGACACCATGCATCTCATTCCTGTGCTCCTCCTGTGACAGATTCATCGAGGGGAACCAGATCGAGACGATCACCAAAAATGCCCTCCGTGGTCTGCGGGATTTGACCCACCTGTAAGTCGGCTCTCCCGTTGGCTTTGAGAGGCACTGCAGCTGGACACAGACGGCGACTGAGAATTAACAAGTCATCTGAGCCTGTGTGCTTCTCTTGCCTCCATCATGTTTTATTCATCATAGGTCACTGGCGAACAACAAGATGAGGTTCCTGCCCAGGGAGCTCTTCGCTGACCTGGATTCCCTCCTGGAGCTGTGAGTAAGCAGTCATGGTCCCAGCAGCAGCAGCAGCAGGCGTCTCCATCACACTGGTGAAGTCAGCCTGACTCAGCCTTTGCTTATTTAATGGTTTTGCAACCCCATAAAACGGGCCTGTTGTGGCTAGCAGAGGCCCAGAAAGTGCTCTTTAGAAAGTCTTGACCGTGTGCGACATAGATTAAAGCCCCCTCCCCCCCTCTCACCGAGCTGTGGTGCCTCTGTGTACGCTCTGATCATCTCTCCCGATCCTCATGTTAGGGATCTGCGAGGCAACGCCTTTCCCTGCAACTGTGAGAACAAGTGGCTGATGACATGGCTGAAAAACACCAACGCCACAGCATCCGATGTCCTGTGTGCAGGCCCCAACGACATGCAGGGCCAGCGTCTCAACGACCTCCCCATCCCCCCGGGACAGTGCATCTCCACAGGTGAAGTAACCACCACACTGTGTGTGTGTGTGTGTGTGTGTGTGTGTGTGTGTGTGTGTGTGTGTGTGTGTGGGTGTGTGTGTGTGTGTGTGTGTGTGTGTGTGGAGAGTTTAAGTTTGATGTTCGTCAGAGGTCACATATATAGAACATGAGTTAAAAAAGGGAAACATTGAGGGAGATTCATTCAGCCAGAGAAACTAGATGAGAGCACAGCTTACATTAGTCATCACCATATGCTCTGACTATATACTGTAGTAGGCAGAGGGCAGTGATTATTATGAATCAGCATAATGTAAAATCACTGTTATATGATGAGGCAAGAAGATGAGTCTTAAGTTGAGATTTAAAGGAACCAATACAGTGGGATTGTCTGGTGGCAGCAGGCGGGTTAGACCGGGGCCTGAAAAGAGAAGGCCCTGTCACCAGAGGACTGTGTGTTAACCGTGGGCACACAGAGGAGTCCTGTGTTCAGAGAGAGGAGACGGGACGTCGGGTAGGGGGGGAGAGGCCATACAAGCCCATTCACCATCGACCCACCTCCCCTCAACTGAGCCTCTCCTTGTCTGCTCGCTTCCCAGACTTCATCCGTCACCAGTCAGTCCCCATCCAGTCCATGTCGGCAGACATCTTCTCTTTTCAAGAGGACATCTATGTGGCCATGTCGGCCCCCAACTCCAACAGCTGTGTGGTGATGGAGTGGGACCACATTGAGATGAACTTCAGACAATTTGACAACATAACAGGTTTGATGCACGTCTGGATATTCTGTTTAGACCATTTGGGGCTTCTTTCGCCCAACTTGGCCCGTGTCTGAATGTTAGTGGGAACAGCCTCCATGTCTCTGAGGGTCCTGCCAGCCCTGAGGGGGCTAACCTCTCGACCTTAAGTCCCACAGGGAGCGGCCGTGTCAGCTTGTGCTTTCCCTCAACAGGGAAGTCTGTGGTGGGCTGCAGGTCGGTCCTGATTGACAACCACGTGTTGATAATCATCACCCAGCTCTTTGGTGGCTCCCACATCTACAAGTTTGATGACCACCAGAACAAGTTCACCAAGTTTCAGACCATTGAGGTCTTCAACATCTCCAAACCCAACGACATCGAGGTCTTCCAGATAGATGGCGAGTGGTACTTTGTGATCGTGGACAGCTCCAAGGCCGGCCTAACTACGCTCTACAAGTGGACCGACCGAGCGGACCGCAACGAGACCGGTTTCTACTCCTACCAGTTCCTGCACGAGTGGTTTCGCGACACAGACGCCGAGTTCGTCAGCATCGATGGCAAGTCCCACCTGGTCCTGGCCAGCCGCTCCCAGCCGCCCGTCATCTACCTGTGGAACAAGAGCACACTCAAGTTCATGGTTCAGGGCGAAATCCCGAATGTGGACGACGTGGTGGCGGTCAAGGCCTTCCGGGTGGCGGGGGAGCTCTATCTGGCCCTGACCTGCTATATCGGTGACTCCAAGGTTCTCCGGTGGACCAACAAGCAGTTCTCTGAGGTGCAGGTGCTGCCGTCCCGGGGGGCGATGATCCTGCAGCCCTTCGCCTTCTCCGACCGCCACTACCTCGCACTGGGGAGCGATTACTCCTTCACACAAATCTACCTCTGGGACGGGGAATCCAAGACTTTCGCCAAGTTCAAGGACATTTATGTGCAGTCTCCGCGCTCCTTCACGGCGATGACGACCGACAGAAGGAATTTCATCTTCTCCTCCAGCTTCAAGGGCAAATCCGTGGTTTTTGAGCATATAATCGTAGACTTGAGCTTGTAATACCCCTCCCCGATGACGCGCGCCCTCCCGTTAGCCTAGCTGTAGCGGCTCATATTAGCAGTGTCTCCGGGTCAAGAGGAGGTCAAAACATGCTCAATCCCCAGCCTGCAAAAGGAAGCGGGCTTCATTCCGTGACACGGAATCTAACTACCGTCATACGAAAAGGACAGTTGGAAAAACCAAACAAAAGGCATGTTTGAGATGCAATCTGCACGGCCGTCCTCTTGTGATGACAGATAGTACTAAATAAGTTTTCTTTGCCTAGTTTTTGAGGAAAAGCAACCCAGCCAATAGCAGGGCTGCGTTCGAAGCCATGTCACGTCATGACCCACGTCACTGACTCCTGTCAAGTGCTGACGTGAAGCACACCAGACGTCCGGTGCAGTTCCGGGAAACCACCTTTGACCTTTAATATGTCTCATGAGCTTCAATAATATCAAATACCGAGTAGCAAGGAGTCTTAGCTAAGCTATATGCCAAATAGAGTGCCTGATTTATCCAAAACAAGATTCTTATCGATAATCTCTGACTAGTTTCTATGCAAGTTATATTCCAGTGTTACTCTGAATAGCGACTATAGACCATGAGGGCTTGTAGGCTGCTGTATAACCTGAAATGCCATGTGGGAACACTACGTTATGCTGCAATAAGCCGTGAATGTGTCTTTTTCTATTTGTTTGAATGTACTCTCTATTTATCTGTCTTGTCTATCTATTTAACTATTCGCTTGTTTATGTATTTATTCGATTTTTATTTATTCATTTATTGATCTTATTCCCTCTGCAAATGCTGTATATTAAAGTTGAAACGTCCCTGACAGAACGTCTCAAAGGCCTTTTGCTTGTTGTTAGCTCTGCTGAAAAACTATGGAGGACGATTTTGATGGTGTTGCGTGATTCTCTTTGAGCGCCCCGGCCTTCTCTGACTGACCCCTGACTCCAGCCTGAGGCCTCCATGTGGCCTCATCCACGCTGGTTTTGGAATCTGCTGCCCTGTGAGAGAAATCAGGGACGGGACACTGCCGCTCGTCTTTAGGTGGATGGTCCATTCGTCTTGTCGTCACAGCAGACGCTCATCTCAGTTGCGTTCATTTACACTCGCAATACAGAGTTTTCTCAAATCGAGATGAGCTAGGCAAGGAAGGTGCATAGTTATCACAAATGACTGTTTCCTTCGGTTTAGTTTAAACAATGGCCCAATCATCCTATCAATTACTCCGTTCATGTCTACAATGTAGAATAATAAACGATGCTCCAACCTTTAATAGATATATTTAAGCCACATTGTGCCCTGTCAAAGCTTCATACCCTGAATACGTCATTTAGCTAAAGTGGCGTTACCCTTATAAAACACATAAAATCTCAATGTTGTGTTTTGTACCGGGTAGAAGATTTTAGGAGGTCGGTACAGTGAGAACAGACACTGCACAGCGATCCTCTGGACACTGGCCTTTCCCCGCGGTGGGTTCGTCTGAAAGGGTCCTGCAAAATGCGGGCTTTTGCGTGGCAGACATGTTGTTGAGAAACATTTCAGCAGATGTGCATTAAACACCAAACGATGACACGTGTGAGGGTCTGAGGGATGCGCTGAAAGAATTACAGACCAAGGAAATGGCCTCTGTACTCAATCTACAGTTTCTTAGGAGCATTTGAAATGCCAGTGAAAAGAGGAACTTTGTGCCATCCAAATAGACAATAGAAGAAACAGAGCATCATTGGAGTCCAGGACACGATCAAGAACTAAAATGCGGATATTTACTGGATGCCTATAATAAGAGGCTTCCCATAAAACTGAAATGGTAGCATCAGAAAACCGATCAGAAATCCCAGGACATGAAACCCATGAAAATACCAATATTTTGATGTAAGATGCTTTATTCTTCGTGGTACTGATTCATATAATGTCTATAATTCGCAAGCAGAATTAGAATATAACAATAATATTCCATTTTACCCGTTGACCAAACCTACACATCAGTCGCATATTTCCATGAGATGGGACAAATTGTCCGAGCAACTGGCACACATTTCCATGCTGTTAAATTGTTTTCCCACCATGTCTTGAGCACCAAAGGTAGGCTATATTTCTTTCAGAGTGTAATATTTCTCAGAGAAAACGCCTGTTTTGATCATTTCTTTCTATTTGTAAGCTCGTTTATCGACGAGTAGAGTACAGTAAAACACATTTTACCATGGTCACCAAATGCAGCATGACGTTTCGCTTACGTCAAAAGACGGAAGTGAGGTAAAGTGTCCCGGTCAAACCACCATGGCAGAGAATATTTCCCACAATGTGCTTCTCAGAGATTGCTGAAGGGGATTAAATGGCGCTTCTTTGAGCTTCACCTTGTCCTTTAAGAAGGTGAAGTCAGCGAGATGAATATTTCCAGGAGGAGTGAGAGTGACTGGCAGGGGCTGGTCAGTGAGGTGAGACGTTAAAGACGCAGTGCAGACACGAGTGATTCTGTCAGTCCGTGTGTTGGTACCGATGTCAGGTCCTGAGGCTGTGTCTTCATCAATCCAGCCATACTTCTGTATCAAATGATGGAAAACATCCACTGTCTTTTCAAACGTCGCTGTCGAGTGTGGATTGAGGTGCATAAACGGTACTAGCAAGTGTTTGGATTACCAGAGGTAATGCGATTATCGTGTGGGAGCGTTTTGGGTTCACACGAGGTTTAAATAAAGCCTTCGACATTATTTCAGTATTTCCTACAAAGCCTCACCATCACTTGCAAATAAATTGATGAATGAATTAAAAAAAGTACAGAAAAAATCCATTTACTGTCAGGACTGCCTGGCATAATATTGCTACTACCTCAATCAATTTGCAATTTGCAATTTCAGGCTTCCTGCACTGCAGAAAGCCTGAAATACTTTTTGTTTAGTCTCCTCAGCAATTTTCCCATTGAACCGTTTGGTAATACAAAGCAAAGTATCAAACCAGTGGTTTTTGAGTAATACTGAGAGATTTCAGGTCATTTGTTTTTACTATCGGAGAGCTGATCTGGGGCCCTATGAAGATGTACTATCATGGTGAATGAAAAGTTATCGACATAAATAGTAATATTTTACATCTTACTAACTCGGTCCAGTCAGCTAATCTGCAACAGGGGTCTTTGCATCTCACACTGTTTCTCATTATCATTAAATAAGGCAGCAAAATTGCACATCAAAATGTGACAATATCTGAATTTCATCCTGACACATGATGGAAATCTGATAAAGGATAATGTTGAATTTCAGTTCTCAGTTCACAGCCGGAGTGTGGCATTAACAGATACAGAATGTGGAGTTTGATTCCCAATGCTGCCACTCAAGTGTATATATTAGTCCGGTAGCAGCTGTTATCCATGATTGTTCATTTAGGATTTGAGTAATGCTCAATTATCCTTCTCTGAATCCCTTTTTAATTTTTTTTATTTTGTTCAATCTGTTCAATTACAGTTCCTCATATACAAGCGCAAGCTGGAGAGCAAAAAAGAAGCTCTTTTGATTTTGTCTAAAGAGTTGGACACCTGTCAACAGGAGAGGGACCAATACAAACTGATGGCCAACCAGCTCCGTGAGCGGCACCAAGGACTCAAGAAAAAGTACAGGGAACTCATTGTAAGCTAAGACCTTGTGGTAGTCTTGGTGCAGTCCTGAGCGTACACTAGACTAATGTTCCACACTAACAATCACTATAGGTACTAGATTTGCCCCATATTTAACATTGATTACACTGTGTGTTTTGGTTAAAATGTCTTAATACTGTTTCGGTTTCTTTGACCTCCAGGATGGAGATTCTACCCTGCCTCCGGAAAAATGGAATCAGGTACGTTATGTTCACTGGCTGTCTTCCAATTGTGTCCCAACACAAATTCAACCACTGGTACACAGCCCATAAATATCATGTCTGAAATGAAGGCAGTAAGTGAGCTAAATCAGTGCTGTTTTCTTCTGCCATCTGAACCAAATAATGGTGATCAAGCTGTACTTACAATGAGGTGATGGCATGTTTGAGCAGGTCACACGTGGATAGCGGTAATCTTAACAGCACCCACCCCCCAATGTGATCAAAAGGAACAGGAAACACTGTTGATGGTAATTTTCTTCTACAAATCAGGTGAATCTGGCTCAGCTATTGAGAGACTCCAAAGACAAAAGCAAGCAACTCTCAGAGGAGGTGAAAGAATTAAAGCAACGCTTGGTGGAAGCCCAGGGCGATAACAAGGTGTGTTGTCTGCACTTGACTTCATTCTCCAATCTCACACTGTATCAAATTAGATGAACTCTCCTCGTTAGGGTCTTTTCACCCTTTACCCTGTCTAAGAGAAAGATTTGCCAAGTGTAGATGCAGTTGATTTGATGCATATCCTCATGAATGTATATTATAACTAGGCCAAGTAAAGCAAATGTATGGATGATAAAATAAAGTGTCGGCCTTTGGTTCCACAGCTCCTACGCATGACCATCACAAGACAGAGGCTGGGAGATGAAGAGGTCGGAGCTCGACACTTCCCTGCTCATGAGCGAGAGGACCTCGTCAAGCAGTTGGAAAGAGCGAGAGAACAGGTGGGAGATGGGACATCAGCAGGTCTTGTTGACTGTCTGCATTTTACATCTCGGTCTGCTTACATTTGACTGTAGCTGAGACTTTGTCCCCCATGGAGCAGTTTCTGTCGGACAGCTAGAAGCACTAATCCTTATAACTAGATATTAGATTTTATTCAATAGTTAATAAGTTCTGGATCATGAAATATGGCACCAGGGTAAAACAAGTCTTTTTGACACGTAGCTACTGTTTTACCTATGATTTGAATTTTGCCCAGTGGATTTTAAGAGCTATGGATTTCAATGTGACCAGCGGTGCCACTCGGAAATAAAAAGTTTTGCTTTACTTTGCTAATTGGTCCTTGTACATTACTAATTTGACTTGGATTTTCTTTGAGCACAACCAGCTCAAAAACATGAGAAATGTAATTAGTGTAATAGGGAGAATATTTATGGAGAATTAAGGCACACTTGCATGGCAAACCAGAGATGGATCCGATCATTACAGCAATAAAACGAGCATGTTAGCATCAATCGCTAACCACACGTATGCTAGTTAGAACATAGCCGGACTAAACATGGGAGAGGTCCGTTCTACGTGTCCCCATTAGTCCCCATGTTGAGTTGCTGGACACGGACTTAGATGGCACTTGGGGGATGAAGGTGGGATGCCCTTCCTAACGCTTCATCGATGGTGTAACGAATTATGAAAATATAATACTAAGACAGATATATTGTACCATATCATAAGTGAAATTATGTGCAATTGTGGAAACGTGGTAAAACAAGACCTGCGGGGGCGTGTATTGAAATATGGGATTAAAGGAGTCGTACATGGGTAAACTTGCTGAGACATTTCTATGTTTTCTCTGCTGCTTTAGACGGAGTTACTGGAGCATAGTGTGAGGTCGCTGACCGATGAGCTTCAGGATGTGACAGCAGAGCGCGGTGTTTTTCAGGAGAAGGCTCACCGTCTCAACCTGGAGATGAACCAAGTGTTGGGCAATGATGAGATACGGATTCTAGACATAGATGCACTCTGCGTGGAGAACAGGTCCGTGGTTCTTTTCTACAACAATGCGCTAGGTGACTAACCAGACCGTTAAAAACTATCCCTGGCCGTCAGTGCATTTAGTCAAATACACATCCCATCGCTCCAATACGACACCCTCTGCTGAGCACTCTAAAGCCACTGCTGACTTTGTTCTTGTACAGTGGCTGGGCATCTGTTTTGTACCCGCAATCTGATGGACCAAGGTCTTGATTCAAAACTCTAATGAAGTGGCCTGTAGCTTGAATTACAAGCTTTAAGGGTGAGCCATGAGACCTGGATGTTGAACTTACTGAAGCTGGAGTTGTAAAGCTTTGCTATGTAGCTGACAAATCAAGCTCTTTAGGACCCATTTCCAAGACTAGAAGCAAATGACTTTAAAGTGCCTTTTACACACACGCATATAAATGAAAAGAGCAAATATCTCATTTCAGGTATTTACATGAGCGCTTCAGTCAACTTCAGGAGGAGGTCAATATGCTCAAGGCAAACCTAATGAAGTACAAGGTACTTTACACTATACTGCAAATATACTTTCAGATTTTCATGCTGTTCATTGTTTGGATGGATTTCTGTGAACATGATTTTAAGACGGTTTGTAGAAATCCTCTGGAATGTCATGATGAATATAATGTTATTGAAATAACGCTCGTGGATATGTAGCTGGAAATTAAAGTTTTTCAGTTTGCATGAAAAAGAAGTTTTTCTTGCTTAACTTTATGTGTTATGAACCTGATTTCAGAGTGCTCTTGAGAGCAGGAAGAACTGCAAATTCATCGGGAAACCCAACAGCAGTGCACTCACTGGTGTTCTCTCTGCAAAACAAGGTACAAGAACTTGATCCTTAAAGACATGAAACTACCATACGCCGTATTACGGTGCTCCGTTTTCCCTTCTGCATGTGATGACTGGCGAGGACGCGTGACTCCATTAAACACCCACTTCGACATGGTCTGACGCGTACAGTAAACACCCTTGATAACGTGTCATAACGTATCATAATGGACTTTCATGTTGGTCATATGGTCACAATTTGACAGACTCCTTATATGTGATGTGTGGTGGCACAAAATGATTGAACGACCTCTCACACGTGTGCTGAAATAGTGGAACGGGTTCAGTGACAAAACTCTGTGCCTGAAGGGAAAAAGCTCCCTGTTTGCCATTGGTTTAAATCCTGACTAAACGCATCACTGTTATTTTTTGCTACAGTGCAGGAGCTGTTGATCTCTGAAGAGAATGGCTGCAGTTTACCGGTGACTCCTCAGAGCATTTCAGACCTCAAATCCCTCGCCACAGCCCTGTTGGAAACTATCCATGAAAAGAATATGGTTATTCAGCATCATCGCCAAACCAACAAGTACAGCAACTGAGTATAATCCAGCCTCTTTTTGTAGATTATCCACTCCTATCTGCACTTTAGCCATAAACGTAGAAGGGATGAGTATGAGTGGTGCTGGTTGTGTAACTCATAATGCACGACCCCTGAAGTACACTGCCCATATGTCTTCAGGATTCTGGGGAATCGAGTGGCGGATCTGGAAAAGAAACTGAAACTGCTAGAGGCGTCTGGATTATGGCGACTACCAGGTAGGCAAAAGCCTTGTGGCCATTCGGGACTTGCTGCATTTCCTAATGAATGGTCATGTAAATGCATTGTACATGAAACTTACAGTAATTTCTGTTTCTTCTTCTTGTCACTTATTTTTGCTTCATGGAGGCCTCTCTTATAATGTGTCTCTCGGACTGAACGGAAGTATGTGTCCATCTTAGAAATAGTCCAAACTGTTTATATCAACTTCTGAATTCCATTTTCTCTCCTTACCTCCTGACCCCGAGTTGTTGAGCATGCATTAGGAAGTTTTGTCTTAGGGCAGAAGACGTTTCATCTGCTGACACACCGAGTTTGTCTGTCTCCATTCACATCCATTCATGAGCATAACAGGATTATGTTTTGTTGGTTTTGTAATTGCCTTGTTCCTGATGATGTTTGTCTGTGACAGGAGGAAAAGATGCCATCATCCTGAATGATAAAAAGCAGACACCGTCACCAGATCCAAATGACCAACAAGGTAAATGAGTGAATGCAGCATCCTCAGAATCATTTTATTGGTCATACAGGTTTTCACATTCATGATATTTGACTCATCGGAACTGCCGGGGTGGTATTGTGCTCACTTTACCAAACCACGGTGACCAAAAGAGCTGAGCCAGAAGGCAAAGCTCTCAGTCTACCGGTCAATCTTCGTTCCTACTCTCACCTATGGCTATGAAGGGTGAGACCGAAGAAAGAACAAGATCGTGGATCCAAGTGGCCAACATGGGTTTCCTCAGGAGGGTGTCTGGTGTCTCCTCAGAGACAGGGGGAGAGGTTCAGTCATCATGAGGGTCTCAGAGTAGAGTCTCTGCTCCTCTACCTAGAGAGGAGCCAGTGGAGGAGGTTCAGCATCTAGTCAGGAGGTCACCTGGTCTCCTCCCTAGTGAGGTGTTCCAGACACGTCCAGCTGGGAGGAGGCCACGGGGTAGACTGAGGACCAGGTGGAGGGATTATATCTCCACCCTGGGACCACCTCAGGACCCCCAGTCAGAGCTGGTGGGTGTGGTCAGGAGAAGGAAAAGTTGGAGTTCCTGCTGAAATCTGCTACCTCTGTGACCTGGTTTCAGATAAGCCATTGACGATGGATGGATGGATGGAATTCATTTTCATCCTTTATTGATGAGTTCTTCATATTTGATGTATAATACATAAAATTGCCCCATTCTTACAGAGGATGGTCGTTCAGAAGAAATATCTGCCACTGAGCAGAGCTCCTGTGAAATTCTCTGCAAAGGGGATCAACCAGCAACCACAACAGGAAGTCTGGAAGCATTTCATGGAGAGCCGACCTCACAAATCTCTGAAGAGACATCGCATCAAAATACCTCTTACCCGTCTGCTGAGTCACTTCCAGTCCGTTCTCATCAAGAGATGCCAAACAATGATGAATCAGAGAACACTAGCCAGCCACAAATCACAAAGGAGTTGGTGGCTTTGCCAAGTCAACAGTCAAATGACACTGAATGTTTATCACCTGCTACGGCACGAGGTGGAAGGGTACCACATCCAGCAGACACCTGCCAGCTTCACGGACTTTCAAAAGATAGTACATCCATGAAAGGGGAGGATGAGTCGGATAAACACACTGAGGAGATGGGGAACTTGAGGGCTGAGAGCACCTCCATGGTAGAACACATTACAACATCATCCACCTCTACAGCTGATACCAGTTCCCTGTCTGTGGATGGACAGGGGTCGAGGTCAGGCCAGAAGAGCGTATTATCCGATACATCACATGGGTGTGTTAGTCAGGAAGTCTGAGATCATCCAAACCTGGAGGAATGCATGTTCTCATGTATAACTTGGAACTTTAGAAATGATGACGACAACAAATGTGGATTATTGCATAGACACATTTGTTTAACAACAATATATTGTTCATATTCATTTATTAATCTATCATTATTTTTATAGATAATAAATACTGTAGATAGTGTGGTGCTCTTGAATGATAATAAGAAGCAATATTTTCAAAGTGGTAATTGCACGATAGATTGAGGTCTCGGTTATAATTTCATTTGCCAACGTTTTTCAAAGTGGCTCGGCCATTGTTAACACCATGGAAACAATTATTTAAACCTTACATTGGAAGTTCCCATGATATGCTCTAGTAAACTGAGTCAGGATGCCTCGTCCCTGGATAAACACAACATGTTCTGACTTTCATCAATAAATACAGATGCCCAGAAGATCTGACCTTTGCTTGCATTTGGTCCATCTGCATTGGGAGTGATGTATGTAGGAAGTATTACTCACTGTAAAAAGGCATTTGGTAAGACTGGATCTGAAGGATTAGCTGGAGTTGAAGAACTAGCGTGGTTCTGATCCAATCAGCTAAGCTGCTCTCACGGCAGATAAAACATGC
>OMLC01097576.1:0-10000 GCA_900302585.1 Regalecus glesne
ACACACACACACACACACACACACACACACACACACACACACACACACACACACACACACACACACAGTCACCACTCCCCCAGTTTTCTGACTGGGAAAGGAAACTGGGGGAGTCATATATTAAAACCACACCAACCCAAGTGTGTTCATACCTGCTGACTTGACATCGTTCAGATGTGAACAGTAAATGTCGGAAAGAGACTTCAGAGAAAACCTTCCTTTGATAATCATACTTATTAGTTAAACTAATTCTGATTAGGAACCTCCTTACAGTTGTCTTCCCTGCATCTAGAGACGGGGTCGTGTGAATGGGACCAAGCCTGCCACATGCTGGCCGCTCCTCAGCAGAGGGCTGCTCAGAGCCTTATAAGACAGTCAACACTGTCCGTTCTTCACTGGCCAGCCTGACGGAGGTCACTTTAAAGGCCCCTGCTGATCATGTGACGATCCACCTGAAGGTCAGACCAGGCTGACCTTCAGGGACACGTCCTCTTTTGCTTCTTCTGCAATGCTGGTATATAGGACGGTGCAGGAAGACAGAAGGATAGACAGACACAGCCATATAGACAAAAACACCAGACAGTCAGACAGACAGGCAGATGGACAGACAGACTCCGTAAGATTCTGACACATCAAGCTCAGCGTTGACTCTTTGTGGGCCACAGAGCGACCCCTCTGCCCTCATGGAGACCCGTGTGGGCGGGCAGGGACCACCTGACAGTCTCACTTCCGGTTTGTCTATTGACCCACATCCCTTCTTCCTGTGGCGCACAGCAGACGCCATGGTCACACAACACCACCCGTCACAAACAAGCCGTGCAACGAAACAAGGTGATTCTGAGCTGACTGAACGTCGACCGCGGTGCGCTTGAGTCCTCGTCTGTCTCTGTGGGAAGAGGAGGGCCAGAGGACACCGAGGCTCCTCCAGGTCCTCACCAAGGGATGACGCCTCAGATCCTGTCCTGACCCAAACCACCTGAGTCCATCCTAACTCATTATGCTCATCCTCAGATGAGCCTGATGGATCTCCATGACGACAGCCTTTCACCCAGCTGCATGGAGACCTGGGGGGGTCTCTGTGAGCCCACCGCCAAGCTCTCCGTCCTCTGTGTGCTGATGCGGGACCTGAAGAGGTGGATGTTTTATGTGGTTTTTAGGGCTCGGAGGATGTGAGGCCAAGACAACAGTGGATAACAACCTGCCCTCTTCTCTCTGCTCCTCCTGTCACGCGGTAGTGTTGAATGTAAGGCCGTGCACATCAGCTCCCTGGCATGGTTTGCATTGCCGGGGGAAATTCCTCTTCGAGGTCTCTGTGGATTCCAGTAAGTACATGTCACTGCATGTCACCCTGGGAGGGTGTAATGGTGACAGGGATCATCACATAACCCACAGTTCCTCTACCACCATCAACACCATTATCACCATCATCACCACCATCATCATCATCACCATCATCATCACCATCATCATCATCACCATTATCACCATCATCATCATCACCGTCATCATCACCATCATCATCATCATCATCATCACCATCATCATCACCATCACCATCATCATCATCATCACCATCATCACCATTATCATCATCATCATCACCATCATCATCATCATCATCATCACCATCATCATCATCATCACCATCATCATCATCATCATCATCATCACCATCATCATCATCATCACCATCATCATCCCCATCATCATCATCATCATCATCATCATCATCATCATCATCATCATCACCATCATCATCATCATCGGCAGCAGTGGTTGCTTTCCTGCCCTGGCTTCTTTCAGCAGCCTGCTCCAGGTGTTTGGTTCGGTCCTCTATAGGAGGACAGGTTGAGTCTCACAGGGTGTGTTTGGAGACTTTGACTTTCTAGAGTTTGAGGGGTGGGGAACAGCACCAATGACCTTTAGTATCCGAGTGGGTCGTCACAGCTGAGGAGAGCCTTGACAGGATCCGTTCCCTAGACAAATCAGCGTTTCCCCTTCACATCAGCAGATCAAGTCAGAACTCTTTGGATGGGCTTTGTGTTCTCTTCCTGCTCTGCTTGTGCCGGGGGATCGGGGTCTCCGGGACAAGCGACAGCCCCCCAAACCCGTGGCGACATAGAGGCTGGTGTGGTACACAGTAGCCCACTCCTGTGTGTCCCTGGACGAGCCCTGCATTCACTGACTAAGGTGAACCCCGATGTGCACGGTCTGATCATGAGGCCATGTGCAGGAGTCTGTCTCACCTCCTCCGTCACATCCTGCAGGCCGTCCAGGTCAGGAGGAAGTGGGCGTGTGCAGAATTGTGCAGACCACCTGACCTCCAACCAGCGTCTGCAGACACGCCTTCACCCTCTTGTGAGCTCGTACCTGCTTCCCCCTTCTCCCATCCGATCCCATGGAGACACGAGGCCCTGCTCGCTCCCCACAGACCCAACACACAGCCTGCTGCTATCACACCAAATCATTTTATTACAGCAAGTAACAAGTCGACGGCTTCGCTTTTCAGTCATGTGGACAGAGAATATTCACCCCCCCCACCCCAGGAGACCGCAGACACAGCAAACCGTCAAACCGAAGTGTCCCCTCAGAGGCGAGGGGCTCAGACGTGGAGCGCAGCTCAGCCCAGGGGGGACAAAACCAAAGAAAGTAAAGCAGCTTGTGTAAGACGTCTGTCTGTGTCACAGGCCGACATGTTCGCTGGGTCAGTCCAACTGGTTATGTGTCCCACACTCAGGAGATGCTTCACGTACACCACCTGACACTTCCCCAGATCAGTGTGTGGAGTGACAGGACCACACCGGACCGGTCCAGGCCCGGGTCCGCAGCAGCCCCTGCTGGTGCTGTGCCCTCACAGGGTACCAATGGGAAGTAAAAACTCTGCAGTGGCGGCCCCTGAGAGACAGGGAACAAGCCAAAAGATGCAGAAGAAGAAGACTGTCATGAGCAGAGCAGTTTGATTGGCTGATGCTTTAAGTCAACACAGACAGGAGGGGACGGGTGGGGCAGACTAACCCTGATAAGCTGTCGAGTGTGTGGGCGTGCAGCCCGACAGGGGACTACGTCCTTGTGTGTGCCTCCATTTGCTTTGCTCCGGCGGCCTCAGGAGAACACTGGTACCTCCATTTCACCACGGGGGTCCTGCGGGCCTCGACTGGAAGATGACCCTGTTTTCAGGAGGAACCAAACAGGACCTTTGGTTTGAGACCCCGGTATGAGGGATGTAGGTGAGAGTGTCATACGACAAACACACACGCCTCATCCTGGACACTGGGAAGAGGCCCTCGGCCGTCCTGCCAGAGACCTCCTGGCTTTCAAAAGGTCAAACACAAGAATCAGTCGGTGTACACCCCAGAGGTGACGTTTTCCTCTACGGGGTCTGCCGTTCCCACTCAGGGAGAGAAGAAGAAGAAGAAGAAGAAGAAAACGAAGAATTAGAAGAAGAAGCTTCCGGAGGTAGGAAACAAGATGTCTGACATCATGTCTGCTGTCCTCCATGTCAGCGGTGATAGTTGTGTGCTGGGATGTGTGTGGGGGTCTATTCTGTTTAGGAGGGAAGTCCGTCACTGATAACAGATCATGTTTAGAGAATGGCTGCCAGTGGTTTGGAGGGAAAGCATGAGTCCTTGTTGTGCTTGAACTGAACATATATACTTATTGAACCCACCACAGGGTGTCAGCAAGAACATCCAGCCTTATTCCCCCGAGCTCCATCTCAGTCCATGTCCAGCCCCACAGGGTGGGCAGTCATGGCGATAGATAAGGATGGACTTCTCTTCAACATGGTGTCATGGTCCTCGTCACCCATCCTCCAGGCTTTCCAGGACCGGCCTCCTCGTAGTGTCTCTGTGGTGAGATGGGTAACAGATGGGTGTGGAACGTGCGGCGTGTGTCTGGTCCACGCATGGCGGCAAGAAGAGGTCGAAGACAAACTGACCAACACTTCCTTTAAAATGTCACTTGTCAGCAGGAAAAATGTCCAATCGGTGATTAAAAGTTAGGCAACCAGGAAGTGAGGTCAGCAGGTCAACCAGTAGAAAAGTCCAAAGAAGAGCTTGCAGACAGGACACATACCGGGCCTCCAACACGTAACCAGCGCCCCTTTCGTTTGTTGGTTCATTTTAGAAAACGTCACCGTTTCAGGTCCACGGTGGCTGGAACCTCAGAAGTGCTGACAGGCGGTCTGGACCACGGCCTTACTCCATGACGTTCCTGTTGTAGTCATACGACAGCCGTCGCTTAGCGGCAGCATATCGAGTATGCTGATTGGCTGAAGGCAGGCCGGGGGAGAGGCGGTGATTGGTTGTCCGGGGAGTGGTCCTGCAGTCCTGCGTGGAGTGAGTAAAACAAACGTTAAATAAGGGATCAATCAGGTGCAGACTATTTAACGACTGTCAGGCTCTGGGCAACTCAAAAGTAATCGGATTACATTTCTCACCTCTGAAATGGGATCAGAGTACTTTTTCTCTTTTATGGATTTTAAGCAGGAAACCAATCTGTGGATATCCTGTCTGCAGATACACAACCAACCTCACTGAAACCAAGGGAACCTCTGAGCTGAGGCAGAGTTTCTCCCCTGGTTCACACGTTTTCATGGCAGTGAACATGGCCAACACTGGAGAGGCGGAGTAGCTTTATGGATTACTGTGATCCCCTTTCGTGTAATCGACACAATGCTTTGCAATTGATTTACAGAAGGATTTCATTCTAAAACATGTATAATGCTCATAGGCTTTCCCCAAGCCAGCGGCTGTGAGAGGTGTAGTGAAGAACCTCTGTGCAGGCCGAGACCCCGATGGGGGCTTTGAATAAAACTTTACTCAAGTTCTCTGAATAAAGTGGTTTGGTTAAAAGCCCGGTCTTTCCATCATCCATCCATCATCCATCATCCACCTCTTATCCAGAGTCAGGTCATGGAGGTCTCAGCTCCAGCAGGGACCCCAAACCTCCTTCTCCTGGCCACACCCACCAGCTCTGACTGGGGGTCCTGAGGTGGTCCCAGGGTGGAGATATAATCTCTCCACCTGGTCCTCAGTCTACCCCGTGGCCTCCTCCCAGCTGTCTGGAACACCTCATTAGGGAGGAGACCAGGTGACCTCCTGACTAGATGCTGAACCTCCTCCACTGGCTCCTCTCTAGGTAGAGGAGCAGAGGCTCTACTCTGAGACCCTCATGATGACTGAACCTCTCCCCCTGTCTCTGAGGGAGACACCAGACACCCTCCTGAGAGAACATGTTTCCATTGCTTGTATTCGCGATCTGGTTCTTTAGGTCATGACCCAAGACAAACCGTCCGACACGGAGGCAGCACCAGCTCCAGACATGCATGGACCAGTTGTAAATGTGGCCACAAGTCAGTGACAGTTCGTCCAGACAGCACCGACATAGCTCAACACAGCAGTCATGCTGATAACAACATGCGTCTCCTTTTTTCTGCGTCCTCCATCCCCTCCCCGTCTCTTTCAGATCTCTGTGTCTGTACTCACAGTGTGCTCCTGCTGCAGACTCAAGGTTTTCAGGAGCAGGTCGCGGGAAACGCCGCTGGCTCTCTTGTATCGCTGGCCGATCATCCTGTTGAGGTCATGGAAGTTTCCCAGTAACCTGCGAGACAAAGAGAAACCCACAGGAAGGTGAATGACTGAGGTGGATGGGCTGGTAGATCAAACTCTGCTGGACTGAGGGAAAGGCTTTGCTCAAAGCCTTTCCCTCAGTCCAGCTCACTGATGCTGGTGTTGACTCTGTCCAGCCTATTGAGATGAATGACATTCAGTTAATCTCTCTTCAGTTCAACTCAAATCAACAGATTCTCGAAGAAGCTGAGAGAGGCCCCTTTCACGAGTCACCATCAGTCCCCGTGGTGTGGGGATAGACATGGACTTAGATGGAGCTTGGGAGATTGAGGTCGGATGTCCTTCCTGACGCCCTGCGGTGGGTTCGAACCTGCAGCTGCTAGCTCGTCATTTCCCAAAGCGTTCTACCCCTGAGCTACCATGGCCCCCCTGTTCTACTAAAAGCTGGTGGAGGATAAATCGGAGTTGGAGACCGAGGTCCCCCGTGGCACTGGGACATTTCCCTCACAGCAGCCTGACACCAGCACATTCCCTCTGGTGAAAGGCCTGCCGAGACCACTCAGGGGTCACAGCAACACAGGACAGCTGCCCAACCCACACAGGCAGCCACTGCTCTGCCCAGCTGATGCTTATTTAGGCTTTAATTTGTTTTTTTTTAAACTTTTGTTGAAATGGCAGAAACTTAACACGCTTACACTCTCACACATTCATTAAAATCCACAGTAAGCAGAAGCATCTCACTGGGACGGACAAAGTGATGGAAGAACCTTCCTCAGGCCAACACGGTTTCAGGTTGTGCTGGACAACCGGGCAGCGACACCACACTGCAGTTTCACACATCCGCCATTAGATGACGCTATTTAAACTCAGTTCAGCTAGTTTCACTGTGATCTTTGTTTCCGCCGGTCACAGGAGCGGAAGAGTCCCGCCTCAGGCTGCTTCCGTCAGCTCGACAGCTTCACCTTCCGGTTTCCGGCCCTACGAGCTGCAGTCCCGCCAGACGAAGCGTCTGGCTCGTCTACTGTCGTGAAGAAAAACATCTTTCAGGAAGTCAACGAGGTCAAAATACTTCAATCAGGTCATCTGGAGCTATGTTTAGAAATGTCCTCATGGTTTTGTTTTTAAACACATGTCTGGATGACCTGATCGAACTATTTTGACCTTTAAAAAAAAAAATCTTTACTTCTTCGTCAGCGTTGCCGGAAAAAAACTCCATAGGTCAGAAATCAGAAGTGACAACTGAAGGACTTGTGACTGGCAGGACACGGTGTCGGTCCTGGCGAGTCTTCACCACAGGACGGACATGGGAATCAGACTGTCGTGAAGTCACGGACGGACACACAGCGGACTTTATTCTACATCCAAATGAGTCAAAACACTAAGAACCACACTCGTATTAGTTCGGGACAATGGACCATCTTACCCCTGGTCCTGACCGGTCTCGGTGTGGTGCTGGCTGCCGCCGAGGAGCTGCGTTAGTGTTGGGACAGAGTGAGGGGCGCAGGAGGAGACACCGGGCTGGGAGGGGAAGGCCTCCGTGAACACAGCAGCCTATGAGGGAGAGATGGAGGAGTGTGGGTCAGACACTGACTGACAGCATTCTAACAGACCTGCAGACTGGACCAACAGCAGAACAAACCCAGCCCTGACCCAATTAAACATCTTCATACCCGGTGCTTCATCTGTCCCGGAGCAGCTCCGGGACCTCTCAGCTTTGAGCTGCTTGTGCTCCGGGACCTTATTTGCATGGATCCGGCACCTCTCGCATCGATCTAAAAAGTTGTCCCTACTATTCCCAAGTGATGATATCCAAACATATTAAGGGGGTAAAGTAGGCCCAATGAGTTGTCTACCACCATAATACAACAGTGGTGAGGGGTTTTTTGTTAACATTTTTGGTTGCTGCGCTCCGGGAGCCTTCAGACGGAGCACCTTTTTGCTCCAGCACCTCCAGATTGTCAAATTAACCACTCCTCATACACCGATGAATGGGCAAGTTAGCATTTTTACCTTTTAATTATCTCTCTATCCATCCCTCCAACTATTTGTATATCCACCATTTATCCATTCAGACACCGGAAACGGATTTTATAAATTTCACAGCCTCGGCTACTAAAGGAGGTCTACGGAGAAAAACCTAATCTGCCAATATTTTGTCACCCCTGCAGGTTAAAAGCATGTTGGCTTCAAAACAGAAGGAAACGCTGATCTCTCGGCTATACCTGGTTAATCTAGCTCAGGGTCACAAGAGCCACAGTCTGTCACAGGATTCACTTGGAGGAAAGGATGGAAACACCCCGGAGAAGGCACCGGTCCACCGCAGGGTGCATACACACACACACACACACACACACACACACTACTTTAATACTGGCAATTTTGGGCTGGTTTACCGAAATCTAATATCTTTGAGTTGTGGGTTTGAAGCCATTGAGGAGGACATGCAGACGTCACACAGAGGTCCCTGTGCTAACTACTAATGCAGCCCTAGCATCCTTCACCAGCTCTCCTGCTCTGAAACAATAATCTGTTCAGGTTTCGGGATTTTCTGTTCTATATGAAAACAAGGTCCCACTCATTCTTACAGTGACTCTTGAAGTCTGTTCCTGTATTCAGTGTGAGAGCCTGGCCTGCACGTCAGAGGAGGGAGAAAATGGGTGATCTTAAGGGAGGCTTATGAGTCACACCATTGACAAGTAAACTGTTACTTCCTTACATATTCAATACCAGCTGACGTCAGTGGATGGAGGAAAAGAAATCTGAAGATTGTGGAAAAGTTTGGCCAGACAAAGTGGCTCCTTGTGCCACAAGAAAAGCATCAAAGTCACAGGATTGTCGACGTTGAAACCAAACAGAATGGGAGATGCTAACTTTCATCCATCATCAACCTCTTATCCAGAGTCAGGTCATGGAGGTCTCAGCTCCAGCAGGACCTCCAAACCTCCTTCTCCTGGCCACACCCACCAGCTCTGACTGGGGGTCCTGAGGTGGTCCCAGGGTGGAGATATAATCCCTCCACCTGGTCCTCAGTCTACCCCGTGGCCTCCTCCCAGCTGGACGTGTCTGGAACACCTCACTAGGGAGGAGACCAGGTGACCTCCTGACTAGATGCTGAACCTCCTCCACTGGCTCCTCTCTAGGTAGAGGAGCAGAGGCTCTACTCTGAGACCCTCATGAGGACTTACCCGAACCCCCTGTACAGTTCTCACTCCAGACCACCATGCTTTAATCTGAAGAAAGACTAGTCACCCACTTTAACAAGAGATGAGCTGGCTTATAGACTGTAGTACCAGATTCTGATTGGCTGACAGTCCGTCTCTCCTCTTTTCCACAGCGTTCACAGGCCACCACTGTCCCACTGTGTCTGGAGCATTGTTCAGCGAATCCTGAGGGAAGGCAGTCCAGGCGTCCTCTGACTGGTTGAAGGAGCTGTCCGTCAAATCAGGCATCCAGTGGATCGACTCTCCGGTAATGGCCTGATTTTCAAGTCCTGGAACACAGGAGCAATTAAACACATTCACACATATACAGAAGCATGAACACTCAAGGTTAGCTGTGGCGCTACCGGATGTGCCGCGTGCAGCGTGTCCTCTGTAGTAGGGATGAGGGGCTGTTAGCTATGAATAGCCGCCACGTTTCCAACAGCGCTCCCCTCATCCACACGACCTGAATGGACTAGCCAGATGTGCGGCGGCCACTCTGAGCAGATTAGCGGGCTTTGTTATGAGCTTCAAGAGACCGTCGACGGGCAGTTTGCAGTCCTTAACAGCTCACTGTTGCCGAGATAATTACAGGTAATTAGGTTTATCATTGTTACATCGGATCCCCAGACAACAATGTGTGGTCCAACACATCCATGCCTGGGAGCCGCACCATGGACCCACAGTCGTCTACTGCCAGCTGTACAAAGGCAGGTGGAGAGGGGTCTTTTAAGATGGGGGTTAAGTGATGGAGCTCCATAGCTTAGGATGTAAAGTGGTCGTTTAGGAATCAGAAGTATTGGTGGTTTGATTCCCATCCTCTGCAGAACGTGTGTCAAAGAGTCCTCGACCAGGACACGGAACCCCTGACTGTTCAAGCCCCACAATGGAATGGTGACCTGTCCAGGGTGTTCTCCCAGTGAGCACTGGGATAGAGTCCAGCGTGACTCTGGGGCCTGACTTCGGATAAACAGTTGAATGATGGATGGACTGATGGATGGATGGATGGATGGATGGATGGGAAACTAAATCACAAACACTTCTGACATGATATTACATCATAACTACAACAGGTTCCCCATTTACAGTTATTGGCAGGGGGCTACTGACATGGTGTCCATCCATCATCAAAGTCGGGTCACAGAGTCATATTGGAGCTCATCCGAGGGCTCACTGGGCAAACGTTGGGGAAACACCCTGAACAGGCCATCCTTCCATTGCAGGGCTTGT
>OMLC01097586.1:0-12608 GCA_900302585.1 Regalecus glesne
CCGTCTGTTTCACATCTCCAGCTGCTGACTCTGTGCGCTAAGCAGCCATGTGTGAAAGAGGTGTGTTGGGAGTTGGTGTAAACAGATGGCTGCTCCGTGGCACGGGGAGAGGTTGTTTTAGCCAGGTTGTTGTTGAACTACTGTCAATGCACAAGTCGGTACAAGACATCAACTCGACGACCACTATTACTGAGGTCACTGCAGAAACTTGAAAATGACTATTTATGTTCAGGAATTCATAATATAGACACTATGTCGTTTATGAACAACAACCTGCCTGAATCTTGCCAACTCTGCCATTCAAGTAACCTCAAACGGGTAAAAAGGATTCAGAATGTATTGTATAACACTGTTAGCCTCGGGTATGTTGGGTAATACAAAAAAATAAAGTTTTCTGGTGCAGTTGGAGCAAACGAGTGACTTTAGTAGTTTGATTTGACCTGCCAAGGGGTTACAGATGTGAATTTGCTTGAAGCTATAATCTGGTGTGGTGCATCTAATGGTGACATTTATGTTAAAAGCTGTAAATGGCCCCCTTTAAATGCATGAGGGACTCGGGAACAGAGTTGTTGCTCTGTTATGCAGAAAGGAGCCAGTTAAGGTGGTTTGGGCATCTAGTAAGGATGTAAGGATGTCATGTTGTCTCCTCCCCAGTGAGGTGTTCCAGGCACGTCCAGCAGGGAGGAGTCCAGGGGGTAGACCGAGGACCAGGTGGAGGGATTATATCTCCACACACTCCCCAGTCAGAGAGCTGGTTGATGTGGCTAGGGAAAGTGAAGTTTGGAGTACCCTGCTGGAGCTACTTCCTTTCCAATCAGGCTTTGGATAAGTGGTTGATGATGGATAGATGGATAATTAGATGTGAAGTCCCAATAAGAGGCACACGGGCAATGACAAAAATAATGGGCAGGGTCCAATTATGAGACCAAGTTTGCAGACATCTAGAATTCAACATGTGGATAAAGACAAACACTACAAAACAGAACAAAGAACTGAGGTCTACACACTGAAATGCCCCCAATACTTTATTTTATTCTGCAAAGTTTTGAAGGTCTGATAGGTTGAAAAATTGCTAAATAAAATATGTATTGGGAGCACTTCAGTGTGCAGAGCTCACTCAGGGCCAAGTTGTGAACTTGATGCCTGTTGTCTTTATAAGTAGCTGGGGTAGAAACTGATCATATTTGCAAAAAAACCCCAAAACTTACTCCTTCAAACGTTTGGTACTTTGCTTGGAGGTCAGACCGGGACCAGCCTTATCAAAAGTATCCTCATATTCTCTCAAACAATGTGAATTTCTACATTAGGAAGCTGGGAAGGGAATGATCCCAGAAAAGAAAGCAAGTTCTTGCAGCAACAAAAGGCTTTCTAGGATGAGTTTAGGATATTGCAGCCTTGCTATT
Source organism: Regalecus glesne (assembly GCA_900302585.1). Taxonomy (NCBI): domain Eukaryota; kingdom Metazoa; phylum Chordata; class Actinopteri; order Lampriformes; family Regalecidae; genus Regalecus; species Regalecus glesne. The sequence goes on from OMLC01097586.1 coordinate 1,404, forward strand.
CTCCTGGAGACAGTTGATCACAGTGCAGACAGCTGAGACGACTGCAGCATTGTGCTGCGTCTCCCTCTTCACAGGAACATGCAGGAAGAGAGAAAAGGCTGCACATAATAATTCCAAACCAGGCATCGGTCCATGTTAACTCTGACGCCTCACTTCAGTATTGAAAGGGTTTACGTGGACCAGTCTGCAATGACAGCGCTGCAGACAGACGTGGTTTTACCAGGATCAGCAAGATTTATTGAAAGTGTAAAAACCCTTAATCTCTGGGAATTATCCACAGAAAATGCTTCGTCTTTTTCTGTCTTGTGCTCTGAAGTAGTCCCATGGTACGCTTCTCAAACATTGTTTGGGGAATTTGTTTATTGGCTAGATAATATTTCTTTTGTTCCTGTCATTGATAGAGGAGTATACTGCACCTTGCTGAATATTAGGACTTTCATCCTCATGAACCAATATATATGTGTATATTTGGAGTTTATGGGATTATGGGTGGAGGCCCTTCCTGATGCTTCACAGTGGGTTTGAAGCCCAAAAAGAATACATTTTGCCTCTTCACTTAAGCTTTTACTATTTACTGTAAGTATTTGCAAAATTAATAAGGTTGTATTGACATTAGTTTCAATTTGCTCTAAGTATGGTAGAAAAAAATGTCAGTACAGAGGGCTGATGTTTGCACCAATGCTAAAATCGTATTTCTGGAAATCATTTTGACTGTTGGACGAAAGAGTGATAGTGATGGAGAGCTTAGACTGAATATTGTTCTGGTAAGCAGTCAGATGCACCATGGAGATGAGAGGCATTTACATTTGAAAAGTGAAAAAGGCGGATGATTGAGCTACCCTCGGGGGTAGGCGTCAAGTCAACACTTCATAAGGGAAAAAATAGTCTGTAATACTCGTGTCATCCTTTAAATGGGCTCAGTGAAGTGCATTGACCCAGCAAATTTTTTCAGCTATTGGCAAAAAACAAATGTGAACCTCTGGTAACAGTTAAATACACCTCTCTGTCCCTTCGCAACTGGAACACTCCCCTGATGAGATTATGGTCATTTTGAAAACCTATGGTTTCGGTAATTGAATTCTGTCAATCCGACTGATTCATCATTCTGGGATCAGCTAAATATAAACGGATTTTAAGCTCCCGTGTAACCTCATATATAGGATGTCAAGGGGTTCCAGTATGAGCAGATTAAAAAAACACTGAGGAGAGGCAGAGGAGGAAAAAGAGAAATATTTTCCAGATACAAGAAGAAACATTCACATTCCTCCCCTCAGACTACCAGCGACAAAAACTATCTGCCTCCAAGATACCCCTCTAATATATCTAGTGTATAAAGAAAGGCTCCTTGCTTTGTTTTCTTTTTTAAAAGGGCACGTTTACACTTTGTCAGGTAAATAAACTAGTCCTAATGTTTTGGAATATATCATAGGAATAGAATTTGTGATAAGTAACCGAGTCGATATATCACCCAAATATTTTGCAAGAATGGTTTGGAGACATCGACGTGGAGACGATTAGTCTTATGTTAAGTATTATCTTAAATGATAAAGATATGAGTTCCTTTTTTCTTTCCAGCAAAGGCACAGGAGAACAAAACATGAATTATCTTGCAATGAATTAGGCAAAGAGCTAAGACTACATTGCTAGATCTGAAGATTGAAATGATGATGGTTACAAATCCAATTTTGCAAAGATATTTTCATTTATTTCTTTTACATTATCTGACAATGTTACCATATTTTGCCCTGATGTATGTATTTTTACATCCATCCATCCATCGTCAACCTTCTTATCTAGAGTCGGGTCGCGGGCTCATGGTGGAGGCTGTCCCAGCACTCTTTGGACGAAAGGCAGTGAAATGGTAACAGAGGATGTGATCTCCTTACAGAGGGAGTTATTTGTAGTGGGTATGTGTTTTGTGAAAGGTATATAAAAAGAAGAATTTGGAGTATTTTGTGTGAAAGGACATCAGAAGGACAAAGGCATCTGATAGGGATGTATGTTTAGGACCAACCTGAGCAGAGACCTGGCCCTCCACCTTCTCTTTGTTGTCTCTTCAAAATAGCTTTCAGAGACTTTCGTTTTACGATCAGAGAATGTTCAAAAGCAGCAAGTTAAGAAATTGCTCAGAAAACAAAGAACACAACAATAACCAAAGAATCGGTCCCAGACATCACTGTTGAATCTAATTCAAGATCTGAGTGGTCGAGACACACGTAGTTCTGAGGTTTTCAACAGCTCTACTCTTAACTTTAAAATGCTCCTAGGTGCCATAAAGACCCAGCTTGTTTTAGACTTCAATCCAGACTTCCAAATGACCAGAAAATCAGATTAATTAAAATTAGTCAATGTTTCTCCAAGACTTGAGAGATTTGGGAGTGAGGTGAAAGCTCAGTAATTGTGGAGAGAACAGAATTAGTGAGGTGAGGGATTTCTCATATAGAGGGAATTAGATACGTTTTTTTCTTTTGTGTTTTTTTCCCCTTAAATTTTATCCCAGTTTTCCCCCCACCTGAATCCCCTGATTTACCTATTGCTGGGTCAGTCTCTCTGATGCCCTCTAGAACATGCCCTCCTGGAAGCAGGAGGTCGGAGCATGTGTCTCCTCCAAGTCACATGACCACTAGCCCTCACTAGTCCACACATCATGGTCTGGTGGGGAAAGCACAGTGCTTGGCCGTCAGAGGAGAATGAAGCAGAGTACTTTCCCTTCACTTAACCAAGAGGCCTGGACGACCCAGAGGGGGACACTAGTGAACCCAGAATACTTTATCCAACCTAACCCTTATACCCATGTGAGGCTTAGCCACTTATGACCCACTAACTATGGACCTCTTGCTGTGGTTGGATACGGCACTGCTGGGATTCAAACACCCGACTGCATGACACAGAGATGTACTGAACATAGGTGTCTTAACACCTATGGGGCGGCATAGCTCAGTGGGTAGAGCGGTCGTCTGGCAATCAGAAGGTTGCAGGTTCGATCCCCGGTCCTGCATACAGCATGTCGAGGTGTCCTTGAGCAAGACACTTAACCCCTAAATGCTCCCCCAGCGCCATATGTTGGCAGCTCACTGCTCCTATACAATATAGGTTGGGTCAAAAATGCAGAGAACAAATTTCCCCTTGCGGGACTGATAAGGGAACCATTATTATTATTATTATTATTATTATTACCCCCCCCACACCACCAGAGGACCCCTTGAATAAGTTTACATCTGAAACAGGGTAAAACAGAAGCATTGGCCTCAACGGTTCATGAGCACACGTCAGGAAATGATGAGCCAGGTTTCACAGGTTCGATCCCACCACAGAGCATCGAGAAGGACATCCAACCTTCTTCCACCCAAGCTCCATCACCTAAGTGTCCATCTCCACAACATTGGATTAATTGTGACACGTAAAACAGACTTTTTATATAGAAATTAATGTTCAAAATAACTGTTGTAATAACATCCTCAGTCAATCGTACCCATGTCGATCTAGAGGCACTCATGTATGGGGGATTACAGTAGACGAGACCCGTGTGATTTACCAGCCTAAACTGAGCCTTGTGTATTTATGAGAATGATGCTTTCTGTCACATGGGCCTGATGAATATATCTCAGCCAGGTTTTCCCGCCTCCAGTTGGGCATGCATCCATGTTTCTATATGATCGTTAAGAAAGGGGTGTATGCATCTGTTGTTTGTTTGATGATGTTTGACAGTCAAACCTTACAGTCATGGGACATCAGTTATTTATTTCTCATCCCTAAGTCTGTCAATCCCAGCTGCCTTGCACACTTGCTCAGCTGATCAACCATCAGTCTGTTTGCAGGCTTTGTTGCTGGAAAGTGGTGGGCTTTCATTTTCCATAGTTGATTTGCATTTCACTTGTTCAGTTCACTCTTCCAATTAGTTTGTTGTTATCTATGTGCTGTTCAAGTACTTTCAGAACAGGCCGTCTTAATTCCTTTGGATGATCGTCTGGGCATCTCTCTCGACAGGGGTAAAGCAGTAGACTGTAGCTATAGGAAGCAAGCCAGAAGTCGCAGAATGTTCTAAATCAAGATTACAGGACCTGCGTTTCATTACCCTGCTTGTAAGGGAATAGAGGGGGAGTGTGAGGAAAGCTGAAATGTGTTTGTGGATGCGGGGGACTGTATGGCTGACAAGTGGCAGAGACGGTCTAGACTTCCTTCGTTGACAGCGTTGAGCTGGGGTGGCGACAGTTGGAGAAGGGAGCCAGAGTCTCCTTGACGGGCTTGACAGTTTATCTTAACTATTTAGAAGTGAGGTTCAAACGCACAACAGAAAATTGGCAAAAACACTGTCTTGTTCTCTCTTTGACTGTAAAGACCTTGCTTGTCTTTTTTCTCCTCTTTTTCACTTGAAATGCATACTAAGGGAAAACCTTGGCATCCACTGAAACAATTTCAACCCAGTAAGCGAATGCCAGATTTGCAAGGAAGGAAGGGGATCACATTGATATATGAAACAGGTTTGTGAAGTTTTCTGAAGTGCTCTGTTGGGAGAAAGAAAAAAAAAATAGAAAAAACAGCACTGCGGCTGTTGCTGCTATTTGGTTTCTGTCTGTGGTTATGGTGAGGCAGGACTCAGGCCAGGTCTGCATTACTGCAGTGAACAGAAAACAGGCTGCATTATGAGAGGTATATTTCCCCCTGACTAGAATTCCCTCATTGTTGGTTTTGAGGTTGGCTTTAAGACAGCATAGTTTTCTCTGAGTAGTTTTGACAAACACTGTTAAGCTGAACTCAACAGTTGCTCCTTCATAATGGGTCTCAATGGAGCATGCATGCATCCAACGTCCCTACAGAGAAAGATAATATCTCACAAGAAATAACTGAATTACCACCACTGAGGACAGGAATGACACTTGAGATGGTTGCTGTCGAGCTATTCCTATATGACAAAATGCTCCTTTTTTATTTCTGCTGCCCTTTCAAATGTAAATAGATTGGCACATTTCAGTGTCATCTGGCTCTCTGGTTGCCTGATATCAGACAGACTCGTCGACTTGTTACACTTCATTTCCATCATCACCCTGACATTGCCTCAGAGGAAAAACTACCACATATAACTACATATAACATATCAAAGATCTCGAGTACTGAGTCTACGGTACAAGGGCTGAGAAGAAGAAGCTTCATTTATTTGTCATTTTGCATACATACAATGAAATGTGTTCTCTGCATTGAAGCCACCCAACTGTATAGGAGCAGGGAGCAGCAGTAGCTCTTGGGGACCGACTCCAGTTCTTTTTCCTACTGCCTTACTCAGGGGCACAGCCAAGATTAGGAGCCCTAACATGCATGTCTTTTTGATGGTGGGAGGAAACCCATGCAGGCAAGGGGAGAACGTGCAAACGCCACACGGGGGATCAGGGATGGGTTTTGAAACCAGGATGTTCCTGCTATGAGGCAACAGTGCTGCTGTGCCACGGCGTGTGCTTATGTACTGGTTAAAAGAGGCACACGTGGCTTTATTAAGTCTGCTTAGAGTTTGTAGATGAACCTCCTTCATGGGTCTTGTGTCCAATTCACAGAGAAATCAATAAGAGGTTGCTATCGTGACATGCACACACTAAGCGCTCCAGTGACAGTGAAGTATACCAGTAGGTTAGGGGTTGTTTTCTGAATTCACCTCAACTCTAAATACTCTCTCTTGTGTGTGGCACGAGATATGTCATGTCATGTTTGTGTGTTGGTAAATTGCTCCAACGCTTTTATCCCTAATGAAAACAAAACACTTGTGCTAGTGCTAGTTTTTATTTTTTTAGACTTTCAAAGTCTCAGAGGCTGTATTGCAGCATATTGCATCTGTATTGCAGCATGATGGCTTAGCAGTTAGAACAAAATCACAGCAAGGCTTTAATCCCAGCCCATCTTTTTGGAGTCTTCATCTGTTGTGTGTGTGTGCGTGTGTGCGTGTGTGTGCGTGCAGCTTTGCAGTGGCCATCGGGTATACCAGGACAAATCCCAGTGGGCTGCTGTATCAATGGGCCGGTGGACTGTCAAAAAAAGAATAAAATCCATGACAGGCCCTGTGTGCCTGTCAGTCAGGTGGTGTGTGAGTGCGTGCTGGGTATGTGTTCCAGGACCGGGCTCACTGGCTAATCACAACCAAGTTAGTTCATGCCCATTCATATTCTAGCATACAGCAGCAACATGGCCAATGAAAACTATGGACAATGACATGTCAAAAGCAAAGGAGTAGGTGAGTTAAAGATGGGGAACAAGGAAACAGGCATTAGAGACACAGGCTTCTAAATGCTAACAAGCACACAACCAGCCAGACCCATGGTGCACTTGTGCCATGCATGTAGGTGGAGCAAGGCACTTTCAATGAGAAGGTTAATTCACCATCAAATAGCAATTAAGTAAAGGAAAATAGGAAAAACAGTTTATTTAGTCATGTATTCCTACAATGAAATTGATCCTATACATTTAACCCATCCTATTGTATGACATGGGGACCATGTTGGCTCAGCGGTGGAGCGCATGCTTTATAATATGACGAGCCAGACGATGCAGGTTCGATCCTACCTTAGGGCATCAGGATAGGCATCCAGCCTAACTTAAGCCAAGATGAATATTAGATTACAGTTAAGTCTATAACTTGTGGTTACAAAGTAACTCCACTTGTCACTATTTTAGCCAGGCTGATGGCGTGTTATAATATGTCTCTCCCTAATGAAATATGTCCTGGAATAGACATGTATTGCTTTACATTGCAAAAGCCTTTAAATAGATTCAGAATCCCTTGTCAGCAATAGAAGATGATGTCATTACCTGCAAGGACGAGGGTGTTAACTCTAGTGAGCTAGATCCTGTAATTACATTGACCAACAACTGTAACTGACTGTAATCTATATGATGTGCTATACATATGTATTCATATATACTAAAATGGGCTTATTTCATTTGTGTGAAGTGGCCTAGTGGCCGACATGAAAACCAAGAGGTTATTATTATTGTTATTATTTCCATATGGTGGTCTTCAGGAATTTCCTCTGCTGCCGTGTGTCATTTAAAATAGAGAATCAATCATGCAATAATCAACCTGAAAGAAGAAATGAAAAATATCTACCGAATGATTTTTGCTGCTGGTAAATGTCTCAGCCCAGTGTGAATCTATATCAGGCAGGCTCGTCACGTCTGTCTGCGTTTCCCTGCTACCATACAATATATCAAAGGATCACTTTGGGTATTAACACTATATACATGCATTCGCCAGTGCTCCTGGACACATCTTCAATCATGTTTCTTGAATCATTCGGTGGTTCGGGCTATTCAACATCATATGCCCCTCTCTTGGTGACCTAGCCAAGGCGGATCAGAGCCCAGCTTTTGTCCAGATGACTAGCTACTTATGACCCCATGGTGCTCCTCTTTAGACCCACAGCCATCTTGAGGCCCTCTGTGTTGCATCGGTGATACTACGTCTGGCTCTCTTTCCTCTCTCACTCATTGTCCAAATCAAGACTCTGGCTAGAGAACAGGCTGTGGATCCCCAGCATCCAACCTCCAGTGGGAGGCACATTGCTCTCCATCCAGCCTGCTGGCAGTTGCTGACCAGTCCTGTGTACCTGGCGAGCATCCTTTCAAAGATCTCTTCCAAATGATCTTCCTATGGGACTGTCAACTGCCAGCAGGACTGCTGTCTTGGTGGGTTCAGACACAAGAACAATATCTGGTTTCAAGGTGGTGTCCTCAACAGTGCAGTGTTCTACCAGTATTTTAACAAACGCACGTAGCATTGCTCCAGCTAAGGTTTGGGCACTGAGTTAAGTTCATAAGCATACACAACAAATTGCCTTGGGTGCTGATTACTAATCAAGGACCGTGTTGAAGAGAAGATGTCATCCTCTAGCTATTGGATGCTGCTCGCTGGTTTCAAATAGCAAAATAAATTTCAGTTAATTACAGTCCTATGCAAGGGTAATTCGAGACGTTAAGAGCTATTGTGAGATGCAAAAAGATAGCAGCTCACTGTACGAGTATTACCATGTTTCCCCATAGAGATTCAGGTATCTGTTATCATTCAGATGAAGGTAGGAGGATGTATCAATGGTACCCAATCAGATATAGCCATGACAGTACAGCCACTGGGGGACAGCATAGCTCAAGGGGTAGGACGGTCATCTAGTGATCATAGGATCGGCGGTTCAATTCCCAGTTTTTGCAGAAAGCGTATCAAGGTGTCCTTGAGCAAGACACTGAACCCCTAAGTGCTCAACTCCTGACATGGAAAGGCAAGCTGTCCAAGGTGTTTCCCTGCCTTTTGCCCAAGCAGTGCTGGGATAGGCTCCAGCATGACTCTGCAACCCGACTGTGGATAAGCGGTTGACGATGAATGGGTAATACAGGCCTCGGTCATATTGACAAGTATGCAAATTAGAAACGATCAATGAAAATAAGCACAATGAAAAACCTGAAAGCTTCCACACAGATCCATCATTGTTTCCTTTCAGCCATTGTCAGCTGAAGTTCAGATACATATCCCAGCCTGTGTGATTATGCTGAACAACTGGCTTAAAATGTCAGCAGGGTGTCTGAGGCCCCAGCTTTCATCAACCACTCCCAATGCAGAAGCTCTGATTACTTTGGGGTTCTTTAAAACCTGACTGTCTTTTCTTTTTTTAAACAATGCTTGTAGTGCTGGAATTAAAACATCTTTTTATCAAGAGACACTTGAACACTGCAGTAAGAGACGGTGCAACCTGATTAATTTGACGAGCAATTTACATAACATTTAAAGACCTTCTGGTGAGCGGTCAAGACATTGACTTTGAACTACTGGAGTAAAAAAATCAGTCATCCATTCACTTTCTGCAACCTCTTCATTTGTTTCAAACCCCAAAGGGAACTGGGGGTTGCGGTGGCTCAGCAGTAGAGTGCAGGCCTCGTAGTCAGGCGTAGCGGGTTTGATCCCACTACAGGGTGTCGGGAAAAAGGCATCCGGCATTAATCTTCCATGCTCAGTAAATATGAAGCATATGATTTCAAGCATTTTGAGTGGTTGCTAGACTAGAAAAAGCCCTATATAAAAATAAGTCAATTTACCATATAGCTGGATACTGTATTGTCTGGCAATAGGCAGTGGAGGGGATGGCTGCATTCAGATGGAGCTCTTCTAATCCATCAACCTCTCAAATCTTTTAATAATCCCCGCCTCACTTTCCCCCATTCACACTCATGCGTACACTGATGGCAGAGGCTGCCATGCGAGGCGCCAACCTGCTCCTCAGGACAAGTTAGGGGTTCAGTGCCTTGTTCAAGGACATTTCAATACACTCTCTGGAGGAGCCCGGGATTAAACCAGTGACCCTCAGATCACTAGACAACCTGCTCTACCTCCTGAGTCATGAAAAGGTCACTTGTCTATATCAGGGCCCACCAACCCATCCGGTTTGGGCAGGTCCTTGCTTTGAATACCGTCCCAGACTTATCTATGTGGAGTTTTCATGTTCTCCCTGTGTCTGTGTGGGTTTCCCCCTGGTGCTCCAGTTTCCTCCCACCATCAAAACAACACACATGTGAGGGTTAAGGCTCTTTACTGTGGCCCTGAGTAAAGCCAGAGGCAAAAGAACTGGAGTTGGTCTCCGGATACTCCGGCTTCTCACCGTTCCTATATAATAGGATGAGTGCATTGAACACATTTTGGTGTATGTTTGTACAATGGCTAATAAATCAAGTTCCTTCTTCACTCATAGACCATTCATACCTTTATGACAACTACTAGCCCCTTACTTGGGCCTTCTCTTTATAATCTGTTACTCTGAGATGGGATCACATAAACTTACCATGGACAAACATGAGGGGGAAAAATACAAGTCACTTTTCTCCGGTTTCAATCAGCTATTGTGACTATGTAGGTATGTTCATGTTCCAAAATGTCTCTGCAGTCCCACCAGCGGGAGTGAACAAATGTTAAAATCTCATAATTCGCTTGTTGAGCTTGAAGATTGGAAGCAACGCTGTCTCTCAGCTTCCCCGCACATTACCATACCATATCATATTCATATCAGTACTGATGTGAATTTAATTCCTAAAGTGCAAAGTTTATGACAGAGATGATTTATTGTGTTTGTGTTGATTTGACATCTGCTCATACCCATTTGGTTGATCGTTGGCTGCGTTGTCATATCCGGTGAAATTCCACTAGAGATGCCGAGGGAAAGAGTAATTTGAGGACAGAAATTCTTGACTGCTAATCAAACTTAAACACATCATCCAAATCTCTCTCTCTCTCTTTCTCTCGGTCTCTCTCTCTCTGTCTGTATGTCACTCTCTCTCTGTCTCTCTCTCTGTCTGTCTGTCACTCTCTCTCTGTCTCTCTCTCTGTCTCTCTCTCTGTCTCTCTGTCTCTCTCTCTCTGTCTCTCTCTCTGTCTGTCTGTCACTCTCTCTCTGTCTCTCTCTCTGTCTGTCTGTCACTCTCTCTCTGTCTCTCTCTCTGTCTGTCTGTCACTCTCTCTCTGTCTCCCTCTCTGTCTGTCTGTCACTCTCTCTCTGTCTCTCTCTCTGTCTGTCTGTATGTCACTCTCTCTCTGTCTGTCTGTCACTCTCTCTCTGTCTCTCTCTCTGTCTGTCTGTCTGTCACTCTCTCTCTGTCTCTCTCTCTGTCTGTCTGTCACTCTCTCTCTGTCTCCCTCTCTGTCTCTCTCGCTCACTCTCCTTTTCATTGTTCCCACCTCTCTCTTACTTGCTTGATTTATCCATCCCTATCTCACAAGGGAGGAATTTAAAAGATCATATGGTCAGTCAGTGGCGGTGATTATTCATCTCACCATCTATTTTTTCCCTTTATTCATAACGGTCGCTTGCCTATTCAAACGATATCCAGCTCGGTCATGTTGGTATAATACAGCATTGAATGCTTTCTAGAAGGAGAGTCACTGAGATCTCCACAGTATCTTTAAGATGGAGCAATAGCTACAAACCAGACATTTAGACGGCTCATCCGTTCAGTATAACATTGGTTGTGAGTCTGTGTGATGCCAAGATGCAGGATTAGTAGATTTAAGATTTCACTTGTCCCTGCTTCTACCAGCCTTGTGAATAACATTATGTAATTCAGTCTTCATTTGTATGCATTGCTAGTGTATTGATTGGTGTGTGTTGATCGATGATGATCATTTTTACTGCTGGATGAGCAGCAAATCACCCCTCAGTCAAGGCAAAAATTACCTTAACCTTGATA
>OMLC01097628.1:0-11797 GCA_900302585.1 Regalecus glesne
GACACCAGTGGGTGTGAGTGTGTGTGTGTGTGTGTGTGTGTGTGTGTGTGTGTGTGTGTGTGTGCGTGTGCGTGCATGTGCGTGTGCGTGCATGTGCGTGTATGAGAGTGCGTGAGTGTGCATGTGTGTGCACGTGTGTTTGGGTGTGTGTATGTGTTTGTGTGCACGTGGGTTGATGCTTGGGAATGTGTATGGGTAAACAAAGGTTAGTTGTCAAAGAGAGAATAAGTGTATGTGTAGGAAAAAAAATACAAATATGATTTCTCGAATGGAAAAACCCCTGAAACGATGGGTTATATGTTCTACTTTAAGCCAAATATGGAATTGTAAACTAAATATATGTTCTTTCAACCATCACTCACGAAGAAACTGAATCACTAACAATAGCAATTACAGAATTACAGTTATTCTATATTTAATTGGTATTGCTGCAATCAAGCAATTGTCATACAGTAAAATGTGAATGTATATCCAGTGTGTTAAGTAACACATGGTAGTTGTGAGGTTAAGTATTCCAAACCAGTCACGGAATTGCTGGTGATGCAATCATAGAAGTTCCACTGTTAAATGAATAACAACTACTACGGCCTTTGCTTCTGTTTTCGGTCCCGGCACCGGAATATCGTGCGAAAATGTTTAGGAAATTCTCCGTTTTGTCCCTATTTAAGGTCTTATCTGGCAACAACAAGTTCACAAATGTGATCCCTTAGTAACGTTATTTTCAATTTTAGCCATGCTTAAGAACTTGCACAAAAAATGGAATACCCTTGTGTCATGCTGCAGTACTGATCCACAACACGTGTCTAAAGTGAGACTTCTATGACCTCCCCGGTACTTCCTGGATTTTGCTTTGTTTTTTTGAACAGTCCATCCCCCTCTTAAATGGACCAATGGCATCACTATGTGTACATCTACGTGTGTTTGGTAGGTGTTGGGATTTTGTTCTGAGAACTTTTCGGTGACTTTCACTTCTGCTTAGTCAGTCAGCTCAGGTCAGATTCCATTTAGTTTTGATTTGAACAGTCAGAAGATTATTTCCAAACCCTGTCAGCAGACCAGATGAGCTCTCTTCACGTTGATCTATCTGTATTAATTTGCGACTAATTAAGTGACAACAACCAACACAGTGAGCGGCTTTTTTAAAATCGCTCATTTCACACATCAACATTTTTCTCTCCATTCTTACTAATTCTTGCTTCCTTCTTTGAAAAGGTTGATTTCCTGCCTAAGTTCACTGTGCTGAGTTGAAGTGAAGTCTAACTCTGTCTTTTTCAATGGATAGTCGTTCATCTGAACAGATTTTACAGTGGTCACGTAGTTGAGGCATTAGACTTTTATGATCAAGTGTGTGTCGATATAGTTGTGATGCAGTATTTTCTCCTCTCTAGTGCCTTAAACTGACACAGCCTGACAGGGCCGCCCCAGAGTCATACGGGGAAATCTGATGGGCGATTTGAGTAAAAATGAAGCCGAAGTGGAAATGCTTTGTTTTGGATACTTGAGGAAAAACAAGTTAAAAAAAACACAACAACGTTTTTTCAATTGGCTTCAATCTATCAAGCTAAATTTCCTACTACTGTAGATGGTGCATCAGACAAAGGTCAGTAGTTGTATGTCTTTACTTAAAGGAAGAGTTAAAATCCATTGCTTTTCTTGATGTGGATGTTAAATCCTGTTGGCGTCAGCAGCGGAACTCTTCGTCGTATGTCTCTGGAATAACTGAACAAGGCGGTTGCTGCCACTGTGTGTGGTTTGTTTCACTTTTGTTACCCTCCCCTCTTTTTTTTTCCTTCACATATCTTCCTGGTGTCATCTACGTATCACTTGCATATCACATTGACACATCAAAACTGACAGACCGCTAAGCCTATAGGGAGAAGCGGCGGTCTTTAAAAACGAATGATAGTGTCGACCTCTATTTCACAATAATAGTAGTGTGCTTATGAATGTCGTTCTCATGCCTTATGCCTCATGCCTTTCTCATGCAGCTCTCTCTGTGCTCCTCCCTCTTCACAAAAGATTTATTGAGGCGTGTATCACCGCAGTTTGTATTGGTAAGTGCACACGTGGACAAAGGTGTGAGTTGAAAAGCACAGCGAAGCGGCAGTGTCAAAGACAGAGACTGTTGATAGCAGTCTAGCTTCAAACTGAACACGATTGATTAGCCTGAGATGTCCTATATATACATCGCCACGTTCTCCCGGACAACGTGTAGGCCGGACCCCGGGTTTAAGGCCCTGTTGGAATTCCCTTCACACCCTTGAATTGGTGGCGAAGCAATATTTTCTTTTCCCGGTCACATTGACTGAACCAACAGAGCGACGTCTCTGAGGGTTCACGGTAAATAATGTGCACCTTTTAATAAGCACACGGCGGGAGCGCATTATTTGTACATTTCGGAGAGCCGGTGCTTTCCGAAACAATCCCTTTAAGATGGCAAACGGCCTTTTAAGTGCAGGTCCTGCATATCTCCCGTCCAATCAAAGTGAATCTGGATAAGGGGTGGACCCTGGGGTCTGCAGCCCTCCAGTACACCCACGGAGCTTACAGCAGAGCCCTTGCCAGGAGCCAGATGAACGATTCCTTATAGAAGAAAATTATTCCCCTCGAAAGGAAGAGACAAGGATTAGACGATGAGCTGAGACAGCATACCTGCTCAGTGTCCTGTTCAACCAATCAGGTGGAAAACTGTGAAATGCCACCACACTGTGAGCATAAAACCTATATTGTTCTCTGACTGTTTGTGAGCTTATTGAATAGCCTCACATAAATTTTCCACTACAATAATTTACTGATAGCCAAGCAGTCAAATTAATTGCTAGCTGAATGTAGATAGACACGCAATGTTTTGGAGCACTGCCTCCAAACCGGAATGTAAATAAGCGAATCTGTGACTTATTGGTTCCCTGAGTGCACTCCCTGGACGATGTTCTGACATTATCCACGGCACAGTCCAATCCTGCCTTATGACGCCTCTCAAATGAGAAGAAAGCACGAACGGTATCAACACCCCAAAGCAACTATGGAACAACCAGAGTTGTTGTTTTTCTTTTTTGGATTTTTTTTTTTTGTGGGTGCTTTTGATTACGCAATCACTTTGGGAGAAATACTTTGCTGTCCTGTATACATCTATATATTTAGACAACTCACATAGAAACAGTTAAGAATCTTCTCTTATTTAATTTATCTGTTGTTGTTGTTTTTTTGTAAGTTTCTTCTTCTGATGTTTTATTTGGTTTTACTAGCAGTCACTTTTTTCCATTTTGAATTATGTAAATAATGTTTGAGGAGTCAATAAATTTTTGTGAGGGAACCTGTCCATTCAGTCTGTTGGTGTCGTTTCGTACGACGCTAGGTGTTGTACCGCTATTCGGGGTACTCGTGTCTGTCACCATCACAAAACACATCTCTGCTGATGTGCTACGGTTATATTTCTGATACTGATGGCAGCACACCAATAAATGGTAAAAGGGTTCGTTTTTATAGAGCGGTTTACTAGTCTAGCGAGCACTCGAAGCACTTCACAGCATATGCCTCACATTTCCTGAGCATGTGGGATTAAGGCCGGATGCCCTCTCCTGATGCACCGTGGTGGGATCAAATCCATGACGCCTGACTCTACTGCTGAGCTATCGAGGCCAACAGTGTGAACAAAAGCATGTTGATAGTCTAGATGGAAGACTTTACCAAGGAAGAGAAGCCCATAATGGTAACCACTGTCTTTATGTGTGCATGTATACATCTGTGTCACTCCATTTATACTTGTGTAGGTTGCATTCAGCTCTAAATGAAGGATTTTAATTTTTTATTGAGGGAGGCGACAGCCGCAGTTCTGAATAAAGGATCCAAACACATGATCCAAACTAATTCATATTACAAATATTTATTTTCTTTTAGCAGGAAAAAAAACCACATAGATGGTTTAACATTTTCTGAGTGATTGATGGTGACAGCTCTATAAAAGACAAGCCAGAGGCTCTTGAGATTGCATATGGGAACCCGTTCCAAAGGACTTCTCAATTATCTCGTACACATGCACGCACGCACTGATATGAATGCAAACATGCATGCACATTCATCGCATTCTCGAACACTTAGACTGCAAGCCTGATCATCACCAGATGACTCATTAAGGAGTAGGATTTGATCCCAAGTTCAATAAAACATCGTTTGTGGTTAAAACTGTTTGTTGTTCCACGGGAACATGAAATTACTCGTGAAATAAATCTCAGCTGGGCTGAATCCCAGAACATTTCGCAATCCTTTATTTTGATGGGATGGGGTGTGACATTTGCACTCGTAGTCCTTAATGGAAATTAATTACAGATCATAGCAAAATGATTTCTGGTGAAGCTGTGCCAAAACAGGAGATGTCAATTAACTGGTGCTTTCCTACTGGATTTCCGAATGATAAAACTCTGCCCTCTGAAATTATATATGGAGTCTGCAAGCATAGGCTACATCTTTACTCCATTCACACTATTCTGACTGCCAGTTGGACAGATCTTGCACTGTTACACGAGAAACAATGAAGGACAGGATGGGCAGAATTTAGCTGAAGCTAGATTAGAGGTAGGTCCTGTGTGACAAGCCATTTTAGCTTTTAAACCTTGTCTTTTTTAGGTTAAAAATGTTCAATTTCTCCTGGTATTAAATATACAGTTTTTATATGAAATGAGAACTTAAGTTACACCTACTTAAAATTCAGTTTAAGTCGTTAAAGTGCCGATCGTTGCTGAACACATTCAGAAATTGTCGGAAAAAAATACAAATAAAGAAGCTATCGACAAAAACATGAGTCATTCTTAGAAAAAATCCAAATTATTGTGTGACAAAAATTACCCAATTAAAACAATACAGTGGTAGGAAACAGAAATATACAGACAGTCCGTGGATCACAACGGGATTACAAAAGGCCAACAAAAAGAATAATACTCTACAGGGAAATCACAAAGTGTAAAACTAGAGAGGCAGAAAATAAACATGAGAAATAAAATAAAAATAAGTTAACCAACATTACGAGGATATGTAAGAAGGAATACTTTAATAAGATAGCAGAGAGTAATAAAAACAACGGTGTTGTGCAATTTATTACATTGAGGCAATTTTTTTCAAGTGATCTTTATTTTGAAGCAAACTTCCCCCAGTCACATGATCTGCTATGGTTGAAACAGGAAAACGGAAAACATTGTGTCTTATGTTCGTCAGCCTTCTGCACTCACGGTTTAATTGTCATTCAAACACTCTGGAGACAGTCTCATGAGTTCATAATTTTGTGCTATAGAGTTTTCACAAGTTTGATGTTGCATTTGTTCTCATTGCAGTTTTTACTCTATGTCCATATATGTGGATGTACAAATGAAGAGTCTACTGTAAATATTCAACCTTACTGTGCTACTGCCACTTTTGGAGTGGAGTTTAGCCCACCGTTGAGCTGAAGTCTAGTAGAGTTTAGTGGGAATAGCAAAACAACATTAAATGCATACGGAGTGTGTTAAACAGCATCATTATAAATTGATGTCGAAGGGGCTGCGGTAGCTCAGTGGTAGAATGAACGCACTCTTTGGAAACTGACGTGCCAGATGCAGCGAGTTCCAACTCACCTTAGGGCATCAGAAAGAGCATCCAGCCTTAATCTCCTAAACTTCATGTAAATCCACGTCAACCCCCGCAACGTGAGGTCAAATTATGACATGTAAAATGGACTTTTTCATTTGACAGATCTAGAGACTCAAATTACCCCCAGTGATGATGACACCAAGACCATTAACGGTATGGATGATGTGGTCAGTGGTTTCAATGGCTTCTCTGTAAGTGAGGGACCAAAATTGGGAGAAAAAAAATCGATAACGCAGAAACAAACAAAAAGGGGACTGATGATGACCATGGTACTAGAAATTCAACTTCAATATTGCTCCGAATAGTAGAAGTAAAGGAAATCATGAATATTATAAACACATTTAAGAACAAAACTCCTACAGACTGGAATGAAATTGACATGACGATAGTCAAAACAATATTCAGGATGCATATTTGTGGATCTATGAAATGTTTTGATTTCATTGATCACAATATATTCATAAACTTGATGTTCATCATAATATCATAAAATAGCACACAAGTAAAAGTAATGATCAACAATATTCACATTGAAAGTGTGAAAATAAATTGCAATACTTGACTATAAAATCTATTGGAAACCCCATAAAAGATATATTGAAATTCATTCTATTGGTGGACAACCATAATAAATTCTGTTTTGGAAGCATTTACAACATTTTGGAAGTGATCAAGAGAGAAATCAGTTGTTTTTAAAAAAAAAAGTGGTTTGTTTGACAAAAACAAATGATTATTAAATTTTAGCAAAAGGGATTACACAGTTGGGAAATTGTGAAATAAACACTTAAAGTAAAAATAATGAGAGATATTGTCAACATAGAAAGAGTATCCATCCATCCATCCATCCATCCATCCATCCATCCATCCATCCATGCATCCATCCATCCATCCATCCATCCATCCATCCATCTATCCATTTTAATGTAGAGTTGGAGCAGTTCGGGGTTCCGTGTCTTGCTCAAGGACACTTTGACATCATTTCTGCAGGGGTCAGGGGTCTACCCACCAATCTGCCAATTACTAGACCACCACCCTGCCTCCTGAATTATAAATTCTTGGTGTGATAATGGACAATAAAATCTGCTAGAAATCTCATATGAAATATGTATGAGCAAAGCTGGGAAGGAGCATTGCGGTCCGGGGAAAACAAGGCACCGTCTAGGTCATAAAGCACTGTACGCAATTTATCATTCGGTATCTCATAACCACACTTGTATGAGCTTTGCCCTCAGTAACTTCATTCTGTATGAGATTTTCTCCTCCCCGTAACTTCATTATATCCTTGCAGTAGATATCACCTGTTTAATCAGTGGTTTTTTTCTTCCTGCACATAGACCAAACAGTGTACTTGGACACCTGTGTGCACCACAGCAATAATATGTGGTTTAACAGTCAAGGCTATGGATTTCATCCCTGCCTTAATCACCCTGTCTTGCACAATGTATAAATAACAATGTATCTGTTCTCTCCGGGTCAGACTCTGTTGTCTGGCACATTATGTGAGCAGGCTTTGTCCTTTCAGATCTGAAATGTATTGCTGTGTAACTCCGACTGCTTAATAAATACACAGTCAACCTTCTGGTTTGAGCTCTTATTTTTCTCATCAGGAAAGCCACAGATTTTAAAAACAGGGATAAGATCACTGTAAAGACAAGTCCCATAGGAGAAAAGTGATTGTTTTATGGACTCATGACATGTAAGAACAGGTCCCATTCTGTTCCTCTTCACCTATAGCTGCTAACGAGACAAATTCTCAAAACAGCCCCTTTCCTTTAGTCCACACACTGAAAATAAATTCCTGGGGAAATGGATCAGGGGAGAATATATTTTTTTTGCCTAATGTTCTTTTTTAGAATCCAGCAACTGTGCAGGCACAATGGAGCATCTGTGAGTGTGTATCTGAGAATGTTGTCTGGAAGACCAGCTGCCCAGTAACTTGTTAATTTCCTGGTGAGAGAAGTCATTACCGTTACAGACTAGTCTGCACAAACAAGGCCCATACATTTACACCTTAAATGTCACAGCTGGTAATTTAGGATAACATTCAGCTTGCTGGGTACTATTTTTCATTATTTTTTTACTTGCAGCCTTGTTCCCTCCCTCTCTTTTTTCTCTATTTCTCTCCGGCTCACTTTTGCCATGGTCTGTTCAACACCACGGTTTAATAAAGCCATCTGTATCGTAAGACAACAATGAAGCCTGTATGGATGCATGTATATATGTGTGCGTATGCAGTATATACTATCCATCCATCGTCAACCGCTTATCCGAAATCAGGTCATGGGGGAACTGGAGCCTATCTCTGTTCTCATTGGGCGAAAGGCGAAGTACACCCGGTATAGGTCGCCAATCTATCACAGGGCAGAGCAATTAGGTCTTGCTCAAGGACACCTCGACACGCTTCTCTGCAGGTGCGGGGATCAAACTGCGACCTTCCGATCGCCAGGCAACCGCTCTACCCACTGAGCCACGCTCCTCCTTGCAGTATATACCAGAATATGCATTTGTGTATGCATGACATCTATGTAAACACAGTTGTTGTCCATCACTTGATTTTTCTGGTTTGTCACAGAACATTTCCTGACTGATTCGTATTTCTATTTAAATGGCCTTTCACATTGCCTTTCACTTGATTCCCTTCACCTTTTGATTTTAGTCATCATCCTTGCAGTATTTTATTTCAGTACAGTGAATTATTGTTCCAATATCTTACTACTCTTATAACCAACTGCCTTGTTCTCTCTCCTCCCAGGTGTTCCTACTCTGGACAGATTAGAGGACAGAAAGGAAATGAACTGGTCAATGAAGATGTGAGTAATCCTCTACTGGTTCTTTATTCTGAAGCCACAGTGAGGATTGATTGTTATGGATTCAATGTTGGAGAATATTGATGGAGAAATATAAAGAACGGAAAGAGTCATATTGTGTCTTTGTGGGTTTAGAGAAAGCACATAACTGGATCCGAGAGATGAGATGTAGCACCATGTAAGGGAGTCAAGAGTGGTAGAGAAGTATGTAATAATGGTGTGGGATATCTATGGAGTTGATGTGCAGTCGGACTGACAGATGTCAGATGACAGATGTCTCTGGACTACAGTCATGCGTTGTTGCTTTTTATTCCAGTGCTTCTGGATTCCCTTGTTTCTAGATTCCAGTATTTTGACATGCCAGTGTTTCTGGATTCCAGCGTTTCTGGATTCCAGTGTTTCTGGATTCCAGTGTTTCTGGATTTATTCATTCTTATGTTCAGTATTCCTATGTTTCAGGATAATGGAATTCGAGTGTTTCGAAAGCTCATTATTCCAATGTTTCTGGATGGCATTGTTTCGAGATTCCAGTGCTTCAGGATTCCAGTGTTTGGAGATCCCAACATTCCTGGGTTCAAGTGTTTTTGGACTTCCAGAATCCTAGTGTTTCCAAATTGTGGAATTCCAGTGTTCCTGGATTGTGATCTTTCAGTGCCCCAGAGTTATAGTGTTTCGGGATTTTGAGGATCCAGTGTTTCTGCAATCCAGTGTTTTGAGGTTACAGGCTCTCTTGATCCCAGTGTTTCTGGTTCCTGGAATTCTAGTTTTTCTGAATTTCTAGATTCCATTGTCTTTGGAATCCATTATTTAGAGATTCCAGTGTTACCAGCCTCCACTGTTTCTGGATTCAGGAATTACTGTGTTTTGGAATTTCAAGATTCTAGTGTTTCAAGGTTCCTGTGTCTCGGCTTCCAGTATTTCTGGATTACAGTGTTTTGAGATTCCGGGGTTTCTAGATTCTAGTGTTTGCACGTTTTACTTTTCAGTATATCTCCTGCTTTTGCATGCCGTATAAGAGCTGCCTGCATGCAGGCATGTGTCATGGAGTGCCTGTAACTGAATAAACAAGAACATCATCCCTTTGGCATAATTCTCACTCAAAGATCTGGACCATTCTCTTTTGGAAATTCTCTGGTGCAGATTATATACCAAAATACAGATAGTTAAAACAGTACCTGCCAAATGGTATGATAAATCTAATTAGGAGTACAGCTTCTGTGGAAAAGGAGATTTTCCAAAACCCAGAATTTGCATCAGGTTTTGGAAACACATTAGGGCCTTCTAACTCTCCAGGTGCATGCGCGACTGACGGAAGCATGTGCCTCTCTGTTTTTCCACAATATATTTCAAGATATTCACAAGGTATTTTTTCATCACTTCAGTTGTACAAGTACAATCCTGTGAAATTCTTGGCTGGAAAACTCAATTACAGAAACATGAGATAAAGAAAAAAATAAGTGAAATAAACATATATAATAAGAGATGTTTATGCATTCACATACATATAAACCAATAAACATACATAAAAAACAACAATATAAACTGTAACAGAGTTATGCATTAAATAGCTATAGGTAAAAGTAGAAATCCATTGATAAGTATTAAAAGCAATAATGGTGGATATGTGATCAGTAGTCAAGATACTACTCAGGGGGTAATCAGCTAGTGCAGAGATGGTAAGGTTGCACTTGGATCTGTGTGCATGTTATTTATTAACAAGTTTAATGGCCCGAGGAAAGGATCTGTTCCTCAGTATGCTGGTGCCTGTTTAGAAAGTCCTGTATCTCCTCCTCTTGACTAACTCATTCAGTTTCATTAGGTCGACACTGAGCTCAGTGGGTAAAGCAGTTGTCTGGTGATTGGATGGTTGCAGGTTCCATCCTTAGTCCTGCAGAAACCATGTTGAAGTGTCCTTGAGCAAGACACTGAACCCCTAATGGCTCTCCAGGCGCCATAAGATGGTTGCCCACTGCTCCTGTACAATAGGATGCAGAATATTGAAAATATCCCCTTGTGGGACTGATAAAGAAACAATTATTGTTGATATAATAATAATAATAATAATAACAATAATATAAGGGGCAGCATGGCTCAGTGGGTAGAGTGGTTGCCTGGCGATCAGAAGGTTGCAGGTTTGATCCCTGGTCCTGCATAGAAGCGTATCGAGGTGTCCTTGAGCAAGACACCCTTAACTGCTCTGCCCTGTGATAGACTGGTGACCTATACAGGGTGTACCCCGCCTCTCGCCCAATGAGAACGGAGATAGGCTCAAGTTCTCCCAAGACCTGATTTCGGATAAGCGGTTGACGATGGATGGATAATAATTATTATTATTATTGCTCCTCTTTTTTATTTGGTTTTGGTTCAGGAACAATTCCAGTGTAGCAATCTGCGGGCTGTTCAGTCTGTGAGATTACACCCAGGTCTTCCATACATTCCAGTTCCTGTTTCACTTTAGGCAAGAATTGTAAAAGTAATCTTCTTGGGGTTTTCAGAGGAAATGGTTTGGAAATGGTTTTGCATCTGGCTTGAGTTAAATCTTGTATTCCCTCTCCATTTTGGCTAACCTTTAAAAAAAAGCTTATGAAACTACTGTTTCACTGTCTTTTTGGAGTGCAGGGATGTAGAATCTGCTCTTGCTATCAGTCCAAGTACGACACTTGCTCCATGCCCCAATAGACCGTACTTCAGACCTGAGACTGTGCACATGCTGTGCTCTTCCTGTGTGTTCTTAGTATGGCTGTGAATTTTCCTCTGATCTGCAGGTAATTCTTTCCAGCTCCATAGAGTCACAGCCAACAAGGGGGATTGAACTTTGCACCACATACTCTCCAAGTACCACACACATTTTATTGCAATGCCCAGTGTACTTACTACTTTCAAATGTTAAGACATTTAGCACCTTCGCAGCAATGTGTGAGAATTCATTCTCCACTCTGAGAAATGTAGCTTTGGACCACAGATGTACAATCTTCCACAAAAGAAATGCCCGGTTGGTTCAGCTAGAATTTGAGTGAGGCGTAACCTGGACATGCACATCTGAGTTGGAAGGACACTATTCTTAAGAGGTCCAGCACCAATGGCCTACAACTCTTCTAAAGGGAAGACATATATTTAATTCTTTTTACGATGTCTGCCTTAGTTTTCATGGTTATTACACAGTGTTGAAGGCGTTTTGGGTCTGTCTGAGTTCATTCAGGTAGATTGGATGATATAGTATGTTACAGTGTGTGTGTATAGGTGTGTGTAGTGTGTGTGTGTGTGCGCGCGTGTGTGTGTGTGTGTGTGTGTGTGTGTGTGTGTGTGTGTGTGTGAGAGAGAGAGAGAGAGAGAATGCATGTGTCATTCAGCTCCTGACAGCAAGCATGGAG
>OMLC01097635.1:0-12075 GCA_900302585.1 Regalecus glesne
CAATGTTAAGAAACAACCTTATTCTCTTCCCATGGTGCATTTCAGTTCTTCTGTAATTAAGAGGTCTGTTTTATGAGTCCCCACATTGTGGGGGTGGACGTGGACCTAGATGGAAGGTGGGGAACTCAGGCTGGATACCCTTCCTGAAGCCTTGAGGTGGGATGGAACCCATGACACCTAACTTGTAATATCCTGATCTAGAACTAAATTACCATGAAGATATGTAATGTAACTTCATAATGTCACTGCTTTATCTCACTGATGTTATTTTTCACCAGGGATAGTGTGGTCTTCATGAATTTATCAGTGGACAAGCTGCCCATAAAACCCTCTTGAAACGGAGTCTCAATGGGACGTCAACGGTTATGTTGGAAGTAGGGATGGGTTGATTATAGGTTTTGATGGTACAACTGTAGTCTGAGGCAACCTTCATGGTTCGACAATCTCAGATCCATATTCATTAATGTATTAAACATTACTGATATCACACGAGCCGTCTTTAATTTGAGGTTAAATTGTATTCATCTCTACAGCATTTGTTTGTTGGCTTCTGTTTTCACCAGTTGATGCCTTTCTTAAAAAAAAACGGGGAACAGGAAAATAAACAACAGTTTGGGAGCCTAAATACAGTCTTTTAAACTAAAAGGATTTTGCTTTTAAAATGGTACAAACTCATAAATAAGATAAATGTGATTTATAGTTTCATGATTTATAAATGTTAAAATGCATTGATTCGCTTTGCTTTACTTTTATGATGCCCACTGTTGGGGTGCTTTTATTTTGATATGTGAGGAGTGGGGTAGACAGGAAACCGAAAGAAAATGGGAGCGAAATAGTTTTTTGACCTCGCTTTCTCATTCTCTTCAAACCCTCGAGTCTATGTATTTTATGGATAGCCCTTTTTGATTTTTGTAATGTTACTTTGAGAGTTTCGAGTAAACAATTAAATTCAAGAAGTGGACTCGTGGAATATTTTTACGTGTTTTGTTGAATGAAGGAGTAAGTTGAGCGTCAAGCTAAAGCTTCAAAAGGAACCGAGGAAACTACCGACATTGAAAATAAATAGAGAAATAACAAATCCTCCATCTCTTCGGAATCATATATCAGCTCCGTGCTACCAATAACCTCTACATGAAAATAAATCAATTTACTGTTTACTTCCCTTCTGAACAAAACAGAGCCAGAGGTCACTGTGCTCCTGTCTGCATTAGTGCCCTTTTCATAAATAACAAAAAAAAACATATTTACAATTTTTCTTAATTTCATATTACAGTGCAGAAATGTGCCCTCATGGATGTCAGTCGCCTCTTTGCCAATCGTATTTTATCCACTGTGCAGCTGTAGTTCATCAAACAAGCATGAAACCATCGAATCCAAATCCATGGCACACCTGTGCTGTGTGTCCTACTAAAAGTCTCTATCAGGTCATCGATAGGTCAGCGAGTGAAGACCTCAATTCGTGATGTACAGCCCATGGTGGCAGTTGTGCGTGTGTCATGGAAAGCATATATACAATGTCCTTTTTTGAGAGTGAGACCAGAGATACTTGGTGTAACTGAGCCTTTGTGGTGATAAACCCATGAGATTCTAAAGCAGGAATAACAGTAAAATACGTTCATCCCTGGATCCCTAATTGGGAAACATCTTCGTAAAATAAAGTAGATGTGATAAAGAGTTTTGCTCATTAATGCCATTTTCCGTAGCGGGAAATAAGGTGGACCAAGTCTTGAGTAAACAAGATGAATGACTATGATTTGGAATAGTTTTGCAGGAAGATGATCGTTAAGCTTATTTTTTTTTAACAGAGAAGATGACCTGATTAACCTTGTTAAACATTCTCCGAATTATAATCAGATAGTTTCACTGTGATTTCCCAGACTTATTACACTGAAATATAAATGTCCGCTTTCAACATTATGATGTTAACAAAAGTGTTAAGTATTTGGTGAAAATAAGCAGGCTGACTTGGTGCAAAAAGAACGAGTAGAATCGATTTTAATATTCTAAGTTTTTGCAAATGGATGACTGAGAACAGTGTTTCCCTTCTGGCAGAAAGATCGCTACTGCAATCTGTGCTGAATCAAGAGGATAACTCTAGATCGAGGCCTCAAACTCCCAGCACACTAGTGCCCGTACCACTCTTTGGCAAACCCATCCAATCACTTGTATATCCATCCATCCATCCATCCATCCATCCATCTTCAACCGCTTATCCGAAATCGGGTCACAGGGGAACTGGAGCCTATCTCCGTTCTCATTGGGTGAAAGGCGGGGTACACCCTGTATAGGTCACCAGTCTATCACAGGGCAGAGCAGTTAGGGGAACAGTGTCTTGTTCAAGGACACCTCGACACACTTTTCTACAGGACTGGGGATCGAACCTGCAAACTTCCAATTGCCAGACGACCACTCTACCCACTGAGCCATGCTGCCTTATGTTGTTTAAAATCAAAGAAACAGAACTGACTGTGTTGTTGTCTAATGGTTTTACTCTTTAGGTATAACACATAGTATGGAACTGAATGCTCATTTTGCTTCAGAACTTTATAATCCTTTATTATCTTTACTAAACTGCACCTATCTCCGAGTCCTTTATTTCACTTTCTACTAACACATGCTATATCTTATTAACCCTGGATTTGACCCTTGCAATTACCCAAAATGTCACCACAGATAGCTCTACACCACTCTGGTCTTATCTTTGTGGAAGACGCTTGAAGATTTTTTTTCAACAGTGTCAGGTGGGCAGCCTGGAAGAGACTGTGTCTGTCCGCAGCTCATCTCACATACTACTGGAGCTATCATCCACCATTTTTGTTTTGTGCAGTTGGACCAAATGATGAAGAACCTTTCATGTTGCCCTGATTAAAAAAAGCTCACATCTACGATTGACCTGGACTGGGGGGGCGACATGATGAAAAGTTGTTAAAAGAGTGCTGATGATTTAAAACAACGCGAAGGTTATATGGATCAACTTCCTCTAGGATGCGGTCAGTACAGGAAGTGCTGTAAAGTCTTGTTGCTGTCAGACCTGAGTCGACCACAGAGTCATGCATGTGCAGGTACAAACTGTTTACCCAGATTTATTATTTAATACCGATGAAGACAATTTTAGGGTCGGACCAAAATGGCCTCATAGCAACCTTCTCTTTTTGGAAAGTTCAAGTTAATATTAGATTTGGTTGGAATTGAGTGAGGGTCTGCCGAGGAAGCTGCACATTCACAGACTGACGGACAAAATGGTGTTATTAGGCTGATTTTTTTGCTTGTGCACCGCGTTTTGAAATCGTTTTCCAGAGTTCCCATTCAATCAACCTAGGCACTGTGCAAAAGTCCTATAATGGTAGCCTTTCATGTGTGTATCGGTCTGCTGGTAATCCTGCATATTACCAGCAATCATTTTAGTGCAGTTATGATTGAATCATCAAGGTTGCAGTGATTTATGCCCTTTAGAAAATCTGCTTTACACCACAGATGAGAGCTAAATCCTCTGTTAGGTTGAATGATGAATCTTTTTGCCTCAATCGGAGTACCAGAGAATGGCCGAAAAACACCTGGAAGAGATCTGCGCTCTATTGAGTATGTTCTCCTTGTTTGGTGTGTTTACCCTATGTTACCTATCAAAATACTATTTGGCTCTCAAGTACGCTCCACATCCTCCTCTAATAAACCTTCTATCTGTTACCTTTACCCCCCTCTCTCTCTTTCTCTCTCTCTCTCAATGCATACCCCCCCACTATCAATTTCTCCTTCCTTTGCTTTCTTTTTTTCTGCCATCCTTTCACCATTCTGCCCACACATTTTCCACACACCATATTGACACTTTAGCAGTCAGACTTCCTTTTTCTAATTTCTGAATGTGAAGGAATAGGTGCATTCTCCTCCAGCATCAATGCCCATGCACTGACTCGTCAGTGTACTGATGCTGGAGAACAGTATGCAGTGACACTGCCAGAGTGACTTTATGTCTTCCAGGTCAGGATCGGCAGCACTTGTCGCAACATCCAGACATTGAAATGGATAAATAATGAAAACGTAATGCTGCATTTGTCTTACTCTGGGCTGTGGTGGCTCAGCGGTAGAGCGAACGCATCAAGAGATGACAAGCTAGCCATCATGGGTTTGATCCCACTAAAGGCCATCATGAAGGACGTCCATCCTTAATCCTCAATGCTCAATCTAGGTCCATGGCAATCCCCATAACGTCCTGGCTAATCAAGACATGAATCAAAACCTTTTGTATGCGGCACAATCGTGTGCACGGTCTCATGAAATATTGCGTAGAATAAATACAGTATGTCCCTCCTCCTCTCTTATCTCCCTGTTCCTCTGATCTATCTCTTAAGTCATTTTGCCTCTTGAAGCAACCTCCACCAAGGCACTGAAACTGATCTGGGCAGGTTCACCTGGGTGTCTTTTTGGAAAGGATTTTCATTTCTTGTCATCTACAGTTCATAGGGATAATCCTCACCACCTCTCAAGAGTCCTCTATGCACTCCTTGCTTTTAGATCTGACTCTGTCCATCATTCCATCTATCTCTCCAGATTAGTAGTATTTACATCTTCCTCTCCTCGCCGTCCTCTCAGGCTCACCATGTCACCACCACAGCTCTTTTTCCCAGTGTCCTCCTGAGATACAAACTCTTTCTTCTCGTCCCCTCCCTCTGCAACAGGCTTAATAGCCTTTTAGGCTGTTAATGTCTCCGAGTGGTTTATATGCCTACCCCCACTATGCTTTTACATATGTATCCAAATCCCCCTGCTCCCTTCTCTTTTCTTTTTCTGTCATGACAGTCTTTTCATTTTACACTCATCTCCACCCCACCCTACCCCCCTCACCTCACTTTACAGTCCCTCACGGATGACTGAACTTTTCACTTTATCTCTAAGGGAGACGCCGCCCACCCTCCTGAGAAAACCCATTTCAGCCACTTGTATCCATGATCTTGTCCTTTTGGTCATGACCCAACTTGTATGGCCATAGGTGAGAGTAGGAACAAACATCGACCGCTAGATCGAGAGCTTTGGCTTCTGGATCGCCCCCCCACACACACACACAAATACACCCTAATTGGGGAGGAGCCATACAGTAATCGCAAGCTTGTTTTTTTATGATTTGATTGATGCTTGTGGGATTTTTATCTCATTTTGTATTTTCTGTACAAACTATTCTACCATGGTAAGCTTGGCTGGTATCGGTCAGCTTGACCCATGGGGAACTTTCAGCAGGATAAAGGCCACGGGGGCTGAGCATGGCCTCACGGATTATCCCACTTCTACTGATGTGGGTATGGAGTTTGCCAGTTCCTGGACCTAATCTCAAACAGTTCCACGTGTTTCAGCACCACACACAAAAAGTGTCAGCAATTTAGCTCCATTCAATCCCCTTACATTCAATCAGTCTAAAACCACAAATCTCAGCGCATGGACTAGAGGACAAATGTTACTGTCATCACTGGCTAAATGAGAAGCAAGGGGAACAGCAAGGATAATATGCAAACAGAGAAGTGGGAAGGACAGTGTGAGGATTGAGCAAAAATAAATACATAAAAAATAAAAAATAAAGGGAAAAAAACCCAGCAAGAAGCAAGGCCCAAAATAATCCCAATTGGACTACTAACACTCCTTGTTGCTAGGGAGCTTCGACATCTGGAATGTGGAATGTGGAATCTGAATACAGGTCAGTTGTTAGCATGGTTTGTGAGTTCCCCAGTGCAGTGTCAATACTAGTTATGTCCCAATTTAAATAGAAAAGGAGATTAGCCCAAAATGAAACACAAATTATAATCTGACAGCCAAACATGGTTGTACATGTATTCCCCATTAATCTGTATGGGTAGAGGTTTTTTGTTTTGTTTTACAGGGGTTGTCTAAGGACAAGACACTGTGTTACTGTAAATTCCATCCATCCATCGTCAACAGCTTATCTGGTGTCGGGTCACAGAGGTAGCAGATTTCAGATGGAAGCTACAAGCTTTCTTTTCCTTTGGTACATCAACTAACTCTGACTGGGGCACTTTGAGAAAGTCCTGAACCCAACTAACCCACCCTCTAGGATAGAGTCAGAGCTGGAGGATGATGGGGGGGATCAACATCAATTTCCCTGGAGGAGATGACTGAAACAACTCCACAGTGGCAAAGCCCCAGGGATTGGTGAAATCCGTTAAGAAATGCTGAAGGCTTTGGGTGTTGAGGGACTGTCATGGATGACATGACTCTTCAACATTGCCTGGAATTCTGGGACAGTGCCTAAAGAGTGGCAGACAGGGGTGGTGGTCCCAGTGTTCAAAAAAGGGGACCAGAGGGTGTGTGGTAATTACAGAGGCATCACATTACTCAGCCTCCCTGGAAAGGTCTACTCTAAGGTGCTGGAAAGGAGGGTCAGGCCAATAGTCGAACCACAGATTGAGGAGGAACAATGTGGATTCCGTCCTGGTCGTGGAACAACAGACCAGCTCTTTACGCTTGCAAGGATCCTGGAGGGGGCCTGGGAGTATGCCCATCCAGTCTACATGTGTTTTGTAGATCTGGAGAAGGCTTATGACCGAGTCCCCCGGGATATATTGTGGGAAGTTCTAAGGGAGTATAAGATAAGAGGGTCACTACTCAGGGCCATCCAATCTCTCTATGCCCAAAGTGAGAGTTGTGTCAGAGTTCTGGGTAGTAAGTCAGACTCTTTCCCAGTAGGGGTTGATCTCCGTCAGGGTTGCTCCTTATCACCTATCCTGTTTGTGATCTTCATGGACAGGATCTCCAGGTGTAGTCATGGAAGAGATTCAACCCTTTGCTAATGTATAGTATCAAGCCGAACAAGTCTTCCAACAGTCGCACAAACATTTCAGACCTCCTTTCATGACAAATTTTATAAAATCGTTATCATTTATCAAGCCAATACAGTTGTGCATTGTGATATGACAAGATCCAAATTTCTCTCCAATACCATTGAAACATGATCAAGGATATTGAACTATTGCACAGCCTGCAAGACAGACGCACACACACACACAAGCACTTTCTCCCTCATTCTTCAACTCACAGCCTCTCCTGCTCAACACAGAAAGACACAAAAATAGTCAGCACCATGTAAAAATAAAAACATTGGACTTCTACCTTTATAATAGTTATTTCAGAGTGCGTGTTCATGGTCATTTCATCGTCTCGCAGCCAGGTGTAGGTGACTGGTTCAGCCCCGTCCGTTTTTCCAGAACAATGAAGCAGACAAGAGTACCCATTTATACAGTTGTCCATATTCTTAATTTGGGGTTTAGGGACATGAACTGTTATTGGCAGAGGGAAGAGACAAAAGAAAACCATAAAAATTCCGATCTTGAGAGTATGAGAGTAAATATGATTAATGATACAATCCTGGAGACTTATGACAAAGAAACAAAGAGATATGACAAACTTCTCTCACTTTGAAGACTAAATTGCTGGTTAAGAACTCCACATTATGCATCATTCTTGCTTTTCTTTTTTTAAAACGTTAGCTGACATATTTAAGGGCCAATAGCCAACTTCTTGGTGTCCAACACATTCGCCAACACATTCCATTCAGAAATGGGACCACACCTAACTTTTTTTTTCTCATCATCAGTGTAGCAGCAAAATGAAGAGAAAAATACCAAGTGGCGACAAGCTAGAAGAATAAGCAGAATTGTAATGGTTTGCTATAAAATGCATTTGATTTCTACCGACAACAGTTATGAAATCATCATTGGCTAAGACCCAGGCGTTTTGTTTGGGAGGGTAGAAGATGATGACTCAACAGTACTTTCTAAAGGATCTTTGTGATTTGGAGTATTTAACAAAGTCTTCAAAATTGTAACTTCCAGTTGTGTCCAAATGTGCAACATGAAAACACGACCATATAAGTAAGTGCAACATGTCTACTTACGGAGGACTTCTATTTCAATGCTCTTGACCAAATTATTGTTGATCTCTGCTCTGTAATCGCCGATGTCCTTGACTTCCAAACCGTTCAACGTTAGTTCTCCGTTTGAAATGTTCAGTTGACCACGTTCTGAAACAAAAGCACAGACATGATTAGGACTACCATCTCAGTATGAATCTACAGCTCCTTGTAACCCCTATGACCAAAACATGTTCTTATTTGAGGCAAAGACACTGGAGGTGGTTTTGGAAAAGTAAGGAGAATAAAGAATAGACCAATAAAAGGTCCTCTCATTACAGATAAGTTTCAATGAAGCATGTTTAGAGATAACTGCCTTGCTCAGGGTCACTTAAACGGAAGTCAAGGCAAGGTTGAACACATAAATTTAAAATAGGAACTTGTCAGCCCTAACACCACACCCATATAACCACAATATAAATCCCCGTTTGTCTTGTACCTTTGAATTGACGATAGGCAATAGATGTATTAGTATTCTTGTCCCACATCATGGCAAGGTCATAATTTTGGTACCATGTGATGGCAGTGATCTCAGTAGAAGATGGTAACCCTGTCTTCAGGACCACAGAGTCACCTACTTTTTTGTAGATTGGTTCTTCAAGAAAGACAACAATCAAGTCAGAAACACATTGAAATTCCGTGTTCTTGTGGCATTATTTCTGTGCAAAATATGAAACCATTTAATTGAAGTGACCAGCAGAGATTCAAAGAGACAAGAAAAGATGTTATGTGAAAAAAGCACAAGTCAATTTACCATTTACCAAAGGAATAAGAAGTGACAGGGCATCATCAGGTCAGACGTTCATGATTTATATTCGTTACAGACGTAACGATGTCTGTTTTACCTTTGATGATTAGCCACCACGTCTTGGGTAGGGGTGTAAAGTCTTAGATGCATTGATTTTGAACTGTCTCTGAATCATCAATTCCTGAAGTGCCTACTCTACTACTGCGAATTCTGAATGTATGTGATGATTTAAGGCTATCCTGTGTGCTTTAATATAAAATTAGATTCGATAATGTGTATATAAATTCATATAATCTATAATACAAAATAGGGATGGCATGGCTCAGTGGGTAGAGTGGTCGACTGGTTACTGGTTCGATCCCCGGTCCTGCAGAGAAGCGTATCGAGGTGTCCTTGAGCAAGACGCCCTTAACAGCTCTACCCTGTGATAGACTGGCGACCTATACAGGATGTACCCCGCCTTTCACCCAATGACAACGGGGATAAACTCCCGTTCCCCCCCGACCTGATTTCGAATAATCGGTTGACGATGGATGTATGGATGTATGGATGGATGGATGTATGGACGGATGGATGGAAATAACAATAATCAATGGGGGACCGCAATAGATCATGTCTTGGGCGTGGGCTACAGCGTTTCCAACGTCCCACGTTAAACTCACGCTTTATATGTATATAGTTAAGCAACACAAGATAGCTTCACTAATATGGAAAGTACATAAGTTGCAGTACAAATCAACATGTGTAGCAGACGTTCTCTTTCCGTTGCTGGTTTATCTCCGTATATTGATCAAGGCAGAGGTTAGAAGACGTTTGTTTAAACACTTAACCAAGCTAGTAGAAAAGACTATGAAAATCAACTTACCGGAATGAGAGACGGTCGTGACCATGTAGAGTATCTTCAGCAATAAAGTTAACCTTGGCCTAAACATGTTGTTCTCAGTCTGTTCCGCCCCGTCGCGTAGATTTTTAAGCGGAAATGGAATTTAGATATGAACCCAGGGGTGTGGCGTCGATATGCTCTTTATAAAAAGGGGGGTTACTTGCAATTTCATAATAAACTTCTGAGTTCCAGTCGGACCGATTCACCTCTTTTTGTGATTCCCTTAACTGGATTAATGAGCATGCATCAAGACACCAACAACAGCGCATTTAAGAAGTTTACCAGAAATGACGTTTTTCCCATAACATGGCGCCACATAGTACAGGTGGTTGGTAAGAACCATGGTGTCCTGTGAGCGACAGTTCTCAACCGCTAGTACACCAAATTTGCGGAATAGCCAATTCGTAAGCATAACACAAGAATGACGTCAATAATAATATCTTTATTCTATATAGCACCTTCGATAAGACCTAATGACGCTTTATAGAGGGTGGGGATAGGGCAAGACAATACAAAACACATACAATAACACAATACTAAACTACGATAATACAATAGTTGATAAAAATCGTTGGGGCAGAAGTAGAGAGGGTAGACATAGGCCTTGATGAGCAGGTGGTGTCTGAGGGGGCTTTTAATAGAAGACTGCTTGAGATTGTGTGCTGCGGATGACAGGAGGGAGATAATCCCATGGGGTGGGGGCTGTGACGCAGAATTTTTTATTCTTTAAATTTATTTATCTATAGCCTGATCTCGACGGCATTCAAAGATATGTACAATTGCTTATACTCTGTAATTTCTCACAAAAAAGAGGTGAATCAGTTCAACTGGATCAGAAGTTTATTTGGAAACGTCTCGTCACTCCCCAGGGGACTTCTTCAGTCTTCTTCTGTAGTTTATATTTTACTTCACACTGGTGTATGAAGTTAGGATTGAGTTCAGGGTTAAACTACATTCGGTTGTTAATTGTTTTTAAAAATCGATAATGCATGGGTAATATGACTTGTGTTGTGTTAGTCAATATGTGTGGACTAATTGTGACACCTTAACAGCCCATGACCATGTTAATCGATCTATAATAGTTATACGGGTTTTGACTGATAGGCTTTTGTTCCGACGTAGTGTTGCCGGGGGGAGCATTTTCAGCGAGGGACATGTGAGCCAGAAACGGAGCTGTCGTTATCTTAGTGGGATTTCACATGATGGACAGCACTCCAAAGTGAGCCGTTTATCCGGAGAATAAACAAACAAGTCAACGGAACCGATTTGTAATCCGGGTGGTTTATCTTCGCCCCGGTGAGTGTGAGTATATATGGTGTGGAGTCATTCGATTACTCGAACAAGCGGAGAAAAGTGACCTGAGTGATGAATCCTTTCGCCCAGATGAGCTGTGAAGAAGCTGTGGACTGAGAGATGTTCATCAAACTTTAAATAAAATGACCCAACAACTTTTCCAGAAACAGAAATTGGAAGAAACCCGCAGTGAGAGGTGTTGTGTCCCTCATTGCTCTACTTTGGCCAAGTCCAGCTCACATTTGACTTTTCATTTATTCCCCGTGAATGAGGAATACAGAAGGAAATGGATTGAAGCTATCGGGAAAGAGGATCTATCCGTTGAGGAACACACCCAAGTGTGCTGGGCCCATTTCAGGGACAGTGACTATGAAAACGGAGAGCCACAAACGCAAATATTGAAGCCACATGCGGTACCCAGTAGACCCCTTCCAATGTTTACTTTTTGTTTCGCGGCCTAGTTATGCGCGCGCATGCAGATGGGCAGAAACTGAACAGCACGTTGTTCTTTTGATGTGTTGTTGCGAGAGTGAATGGAAGTTTAGATATAAGCTATAGATAAAATAAACGTCGAAATATGCCTCAAAGTTGCTGTGCCGTTGGTTGCGCTAACAGGAAGATTGGTGATAAGAAAGGTTTGCCTTTTTATAATATTCCGAAAGGGAAAACACCGATAGAAAAGAGAAGAAGAGAGGCTTGGATCAAGGCGATTCGGAGGGAGGACTGGAAAAAATGGCCAGAAGAAAATATTTCAAAGGCGAAAATTTGTGCGGAACATTTTGTAACAGGTATTTATACTAATTTTATCATTACTCAATATTATATTTTACAGCTTTGTGATGTGTTTGTTGCCAAGGATCAAGATTTTTGGAGCGTTGTTTACGCCCAAAAACCTGCACTCCTCCCTTTCTGGGCTCCCTCACACAGTCATGACTCCTTCCTTTGGTCCTGCAGGTTAGTCAAATTAATTCATTATTTTCAATCGTAGGGAAAAGATCTGATGACCCCGAGAAGGTTAACTGGATTCCGACAATATTCAGCCATACAACGGCCAGAGAACATAAGAAAATGGAAGTCCACGAAAAACGAAGAAAAAGATACGAGGACATAAAAATCAAAAAAGAAAAAGCACTTGCAAGTTGGAAGGTTGACGAGAAAGTGTCTTTTGACAAGGATGATGATGCAAATGAAGAATTAGATGACATGACAGACGTAGGAGAAGATTCTTTCATTCCCGGTGAA
>OMLC01097641.1:0-11977 GCA_900302585.1 Regalecus glesne
AACGGCATACGAGATAAAGGAACGTGACTGGAGTTCAGACGTGTGCTCTTCCGATCTCTCTCTCTGTCTCTCTCTCTCTCTGTCTCTCTCTCTCTCTCTCTCTCTCTCTCTCGCGGTCTTGTTGGCATCCTGATGCCTGTTGGGTTATTTGTTGGAAAGCCTGCACCTCTGACAGAAGGAGAGCAGAAGCAGGAGAGGAACAGGAGGAGCACTATGGCATTAATTTATTTTATGTGCACAAACACCTCCACCCTTCCTCTCTTCCTTCATTCTCACTGGTCCCTCTGCTCGGTTTGCATGCAGTGGAGGCATTGCTGTGATCATATTCAGACATGCATGTGTGAATTTACACACACACACACACATACACACACACGACACACACACGACACGGGTAGTAATCGGTAAGCAGAAAACTTGCTTTGCTGTCTTCTCCCCTCCGACCGCCTCCATGGCATTGAGACTGTTTATTTATTTTATTTTATTTCATCCTATCCTTCCATCTCTCAAAATCTCCATGTTCCCTCCAGTTTCTGCAGATGGATCTACACCAGAGAGAGAGAGAGAGAGAGAGAGAGAGAGAGAGAGAGAGAGAGAGAGAGAGAGAGAGAGAGAGAGAGAGAGAGAGAGAGAGAGAGAGAGAGAGAGAATCCAAAATCTAAGAATCACCTGAAGCCATACAGATGAAACCATCATTGATTGCATCAGCATCAAGAAACTTAACTCTCTGCTTGATCTTCTCACCCAACTTAAACACACTCCAGTGTGTGAGCTTAGGCTCACCTCAATGTCGTTTATCCCCTGTCAGAAAGGGGCAGAGGGTGTATGTGAGGAGTTGCTTCACTCATAATTTCAGACAGCCAGATGTGGCAGGCCAGTGGTCAGTGGTCAGTGGCCAGTGGCCAGTGGTCACATACACACCTCAGGAAGCGACGAGGCAGAGGCTGCAGGTTTGAAACTCCCGCAGGGCATCAGGAAGGGTATCTGACCTTAATCCCTCAAGATCCATCTTAGTCTGAGTCCACCCCCATAATGTGAGGACTAATCCTGACCCGTCAAACGGACCTATCAGATGCCACTGTGTTCATGCTGCAAACGTGCTCTCTGTGTGCCTCTTTCTGCATTTCATCAAGTTTTGTTCTGCTAAACTGAACACCGAGTTGTCCTATTGGCCAAATGTAAGACGGAGCTGAGGGGAGGATGAACGGTGGGAGGGACAGCGGCTATATCAGTAGTCATGAGAGAGAGAGAAAAGAAAGAATAACATAAGTGAGACTTGACTGGTAGACATGCCCAGCAGGAGAGGGAGAAGAAGAGAACAAGTTGCATGTACGCAGAGAAAAGTCAGACCGGGCTGTAATGTTAGGGGAGGTTGGAGAGATGTGGATGTCTTCTCTTCCTCACTGAGGGCCACAGAGGAGTCTCAGGCCTCATGTTCATCTGCGAGTGGACAGCTTAGGCAATTTCATGGAGCTGAAGAGGACCATGAAAATCCAGTTAAATTGAAAAATGGGAACGTCAACGGATCCCCGTTCATCCTCTAATTAATCCTTTCTTATATTCATGCAGCCAGATAGTTTATACGATTAGGATTTACTGGGAATATTAGTTTCCTCAGTGCTGCCCTGCAGAAACCCTTTGCCAGCTGGAAAAACGGGTCCATATCTCCACCAAGAAGATTTGAGTGGGCCGAAGTGATGCTTGGGTATGAATAACGTACTCAATTCTAACGGCCCTCTTGAGTCTAATCATTCATCCATTGTCAATCCCTACTCCAAAGCCAGGTCATGGAGGTGTCAGTTCCAGCTGGGGACAATAACCTTCCCTCTCCCTGGCTACATCCACCAGCTCCAACTGGGGGTCCTGAGGTGGTCCCAGTCCAGGGTGGAGATATAATCCCTCCACCTGGTCCTCAGTCTACCCTGTGGCCTCCTCCCAGCTGGACGTGTCTGGAACACCTCACTAAGGAGGAGACCAGGTGACCTCTCCAGGGAACCATCATCTTTTCATGGTGGAGAGGTTTGTGTGTCCCTGTGAACTGGGAGCTGTGTTGTCTGGAGCCTTGTGCTCCTAGTAGGGTCCCCCATGGTGAATTGGTCTCAGGTGAGGGACCAGACTAAGAATGGTTCAAGAAGACCCCATGAAAGATGGAGGAAGAAGTGAAATTACTTTGCCCGGAGGAAGCCGGGGGCCCTCATCTGGAGCCAGGGCCAGAGGGAGGGTCCGTCAGCAGGCACCTGGTGGCCTGGTTTGCCATGAGCCCAGCAGGGCACAGCCCAAAAAAGTAGAGTGGACACATCTGCACTATGTGGACACACCACCTCTGGAACCACTAGGGTTGGGT
Organism: Regalecus glesne; assembly: GCA_900302585.1. NCBI lineage: Eukaryota > Metazoa > Chordata > Actinopteri > Lampriformes > Regalecidae > Regalecus > Regalecus glesne. The sequence goes on from OMLC01097641.1 coordinate 2,345, forward strand.
GTGCTGTCGGCAAGGTGGGAGTGAAGGTAGAGGGACCAAGGCAGCAGCGGGTGGGTCTTGAGTTTATTGGAATGGCTAAATGGAGAGTAAGTAGGACGGGACGGGAGATCCACTCCAGTTTTACTGTCTGTTTATATCTGTGTGTGAGCTAGATGCTTGGCTATTTATAAATCACTACATTTAACAGACCCTCCTGAGTATAATGGCATGGCTAAATGGAGACTCAGTGGGACAGGACAGGAGATTCACTCCGGCTTTACTGTGTCTGTCTGTGTGTGTGTTAAAGAGAAGGGGAGTATGAATGTGCTGACGATGAGAAATGGACATGCTATTCTCAAAATCCACATGTCCGCACATACTATATGTGTACTTACCTTTCATAAAAAATGAAGCTACTACTCTCCTGGGCCCCACTATTACCAGAAATATCTGCTGTAAATGGTTTTGATGCGACATAGACAGATAGTGGCACGTGTTTTACACGTAGCTATGGTAAGGTGCTGTTATTTTTCCCAGCACTGAAGTTGAATGAAACCCAGATCCCCCAGAGGACATAGCAGTAAAATCTGGAGTCCATCCAGGTACTGTAACGGTGTCCTTTCTGTTATACGCCAAGCTCGTTTTGGGTTTAATGAAAATGGGTAAATGTTATTGCCATTGATGGCTCCTTGTATTGACCTGCTCTCCATATGGTGAAGAGAGCAGATGCTTCTTTATTTCCTTTACAGCTTCTAGTGTTTTTGATTTGTGTGTGTGTGTGTGTGTGTGTGTGTGTGTGTGTATGTGTGTGTGTGGTGTGTGTGTGTGTGTACACAAGTCACAATTTGTGTATCTACACACCATATACAAATCAAATTACAGCCCAGTTAATATTTATTTGTTTACGGAGATAATGGGTCAGTTGACAGAGGTGACATAGTTCAGGAGGTAGTGTGGTCATCTAGTTATTGGAAGATTGTTGGTTCAATACCCAGTTCCTTCAGAAAGACTGTCAAAGTGCCCTTGAGCAAGATTCTGAACCCCTAATTCCTTGAGAAAGATTAGCCTGGGGACTAAATCTGGCATATTTACGTTCTAAATGTGAGTATGCACTGTGCCTATAAAGGAGATTATGATAATGATTATTATCTGATTTCAAAGGACAGACAAACTTTTTTTTACATCTCTGTTTGTGTGGTGCTGAAGCTGAGCTCTGAGGTTTTGTCTTCATCGAGATCTCTCATGACAAGCAAGTCAAAGAGGCTGAAGGGGGGTGAATAGGGGTCAGAGGTCTAGGTTTCCTTTAATCTTTGTGTGGAGCTAGAAAACTGTGGCCCTATTGGCTAAGTGTCTGATCAGTTTCCAGCAGGCTTTGCCAAGCCTGGCCAGTTATTCACAAAAGTCCCTTTGTTGTTCATGCTCCAGGTAGGAGTGAAACGGCACCTGTTAATAATTCAAGGGGCAGGCCACGTGGACAGATTTTATGCAGTAACTGTACATTGCTGTTTAAATTGCTCCGCTTGTTGCCCGGTGCCCTCTTGGAATTATAAATGAATGCATATTGGATTCTCTTTTTCCATCATAATACAATACTATTGTCAGGCTTGCCATGCTAACGGTCACAATGAGAGGCCAGTGTTAGATGTCACGATTAGTCTCCACGCTATGGGGGTGGACACGGGCTCAGAGCTTGGGGGATTAAGGCCGGATTCTCTTCCGGATGCTCTGAGGTGGGTTTGAACTGGGTGTCTTTCTAAGTTTCCCCCAGCCAAAATGTGTTTGCCACTTTCCACAGCCAGCAATTCTGCAACCTTAATTGTTCACAATTCCTTACCATTTCACCATTACATTCGTATTCACTTGGATCTTTTGGGCTGTAGAACTGTGTTGAGATTGCTGTTTCCCGAGAAACCTGCAGACATTTCCTCTCTTCCAACAAACTCAGGTCTATGGATTTGCCAGTGCTAGTCGGAGACCTGAAACTGGTGATTAACGACCCAAAACGACTGCCACTGTTCGATGCCATCAGACCTCTCATCCCTCTCAAGCACCAGGTGGAGTACGACCTTCTCACTCCCAAGAGATCACGGTGAGTATTGTCATCCATATCTGGATGACCTGATTTCACTTTGACCACTAACCATGTAAGAGGGTTGTTTTCAGTCTTAGCTATTGTTCTTGGATGTGAATATTGACCAAAGAAAACAACTTACATCATACATGTACATTATACCATAATACAATGCAACCCTTAATGTCCACCATGTAGACAGGTACAGTGTACCAGGTACAGGGGCTGTTCTCATTGCTCCTATACATAGGATGGGTTAAATGCAGAGAACAAATTCCACCAGCCTTGGTCTTGTGGCAAATAGAACAACTCTAATTTTATGAAATACATTAAAATATAGGGCAGAAGTAATCAGATGAGCCCAAAGAATCACTTGGCGATTGATATCAAGGGAATCCAGACTAAATAGGAAATTAATAGATGGGGGTTATTCTTCAACCATATATCTAGACCAACTGATAGGACAGAAGTTGACTGTAGAAGGTGAAAAAGATTATCGTCAGCTTTTATTGTTCAATTAGCCATAATAGCCTTAGTGTTAATGAGGGCTTTATTGATTTTATCAACGAGGGTTTTATTGTATAATACTTTCCACGTGTGCTTTTTTATGGACTTCCATGTCACCCCTCCGTTTTGTGTATTTCTCTTTTATCCTCCCGTTAATATCTGACCCCTACCTGCTAATTCATCCTTTTATACTCCCTCCTCCTTGTCTTCCCTGATCCTGCAGGAAGCTGAAGGAGGTGCGCTTGGAACGGACCCACCCCGAGGGTCTGGGGCTGAGCGTGAGAGGAGGGCTGGAGTTTGGCTGTGGTCTCTTTATATCGCAGATCATCAAGGATGGTCAGGCCGGGACTGTTGGCCTTCAGGTTCGTCTGTGTGTCTCTGTCCAAGATAACTGAAATATCGAAGTCTCCCAATGCTTGCTATTCCTCACTTTGAGTGGGATTTTCGAAAGCAATTTATATAGTTTGTATTTTGATAAGACTGCCAGAAATCAAGTGTATTATTATTATTGTTATTATTCAGGATGATGATGATTGATGCGATTATTATCACAAGAATTGGAATGAATGCTTCTAGCAGAGATTCTCATAAACATGGGTCTGTCTTTGTTTCTAACTCACTTCATTGTACTGACGCCACTGCTTATGGGGGCTTTTGAGATAGATCAGACAATAATTTCCTTATTTGGCTATTGAGGATTGCTGATCACTGTCCAGTAGATGATAGTCATAATAATAATGACAATAATACCAAAATACCCTGGATGGGGTAAAGGCCAGTGTTAGTTATGCTGCCAAAGTACTTGGATGTCAATTTTGAGATAGTCCATTCTTGGTCTGATAGAAAAGAAGTAAAGGAATGCTCTGGTTTCATGAGAGAAAAACACTAAAAATCCTCTACAGACTGGTTTTGGCTCATCATCACAGGATAAATAGCCTTGCTAACTGTTTTTAGATCTTGTTTCATGGCAAACCCTCGAGTGAGACTGGTGAGCCTGTCATCCACGCAGAGCGAAGAAGAAATGTGTGGTCTCTCTCATAGGTCAAAATCCTAGCAGGGATTCATCACAGGAGAATCCAGGGTCTGTAAATTGCAGGCTCTAATCTCTGCGGTGATAATCTGAAATTAATCAGTCTCTTTCTTCAGCATTACTAAAGATCATTTCAAAATATTAACCTCTCTGTGACCTTTAGGTTGGGGATGAGATTGTTCGTATCAACGGATACTCCATCTCCTCCTGCATCCATGAGGAGGTTATCAGCCTCATCAAGACCAAGAAAACGGTGTCGCTCAAAGTCAGATGTACGTCTCTAGAAACCTAATTTTTCCTTCATAGAAAAATGTATTAATGCATGAATAACAATATGATATCATCATTATAATGTGAATTGTATTTCTTATGTAATATCTTTTCTTGGGGGGCGTGTTTGGTCTGTGCAGATGTGGGGATGATCCCAGTGAAAGGGTAAGATAGTTTCTATTTTAGGATAGCAGTTGTGATTACTTTCCCTCAGTGTTTTTATCTAGCAAAATACCCAGATTTGATTACCGTATTGAGATCACATTGCTCTTTGTCTCTCTCCCGTCTTCACCAGTTCATCAGAGGAGCCCCTCAAGTGGCAGTTTGTGGACCAGTTTGTGTCTGAGTCAGGGGTAAGATCCAGAGATTTATAATAGATTGCACCAATATTAACTAAAGCAGTGACGGGTTTCTTATTATTGCAACACATTAAAAGCAATAATCCATTACATAATAAGTGTGGATTTTCCCGCCCCTCTGTTTTTCCCGCTTATCATTCTGGCCCAGGAGAAGAAGAGCAGCGTGGCGGGCTTGGCATCCACTGGAGGGAAGGAGATGGAGAAAAAAGTTTTCCTTAGTCTGGTTGGCACCAAGGGCATGGGCATCAGCATCTCAAGTGGTCCCACCCAGAAACCTGGTATCTACATCAGTAATGTCAAGCCAGGCTCCCTCTCTGCAGAAGTTGGACTTGAGGCAAGGGCTCAGACAGAATCACTCAGTTTTCCATGACTTGATGAGACCCAAATAAATCCTCAGCTTCAAACTGAGTCTAAATCACCCCTCTCTATATAGGTTGGCGACCAAATTGTGGAGGTGAATGGGGTGGATTTCACCAATATGGACCACAAAGAGGTGAACTTTTTTGTGCTTACAAGGATAGGAAATTAATCTGTTTTCCACGTACAAGTAGATCATGAGAAGGAAGGTGCTTAAAGATGCCATTCATCCCAGCAAAAGTTGACAATAGATGGATGGATCTTATAAATGATTAAAATGTAATTTCAATACTTAATAATAATTATGTTGATCTGTTCCTCAGGCTGTGAGAGTCCTGAAGAGCAGCAGGAGTCTTACCATCACTGTACTGACGGGGTCTGTAAGTACTTCCTTCATTTATACACCTCCATGTAACTCACTTTACATTATGATGATTACACTATTCAGAGTGGGATATTAAAAAAGGTTTCATCACTTCATCTGGACACAGTTTCTATTGAAAGAAATATTAATAATGATAATACTGGTGATAATAGTAATAATAATAATGATAATGATAATAATAGTCATTATTAATATTATTATTATAAAAAACATAAGGGTAACCAGTGTGTTAACATTGTAAACAGTTGAAAGCGCACCCATTAAAGGATATAAATGTCTATCATGACCACCTGACATTCAGCACTGATTACTGTGTGATCACAGAGCATACTTCCCTCTCCCTAACACCCTTCTATCTGTTTGTCTGCCTTCCTTCAGGGCAGTGAGTTTCTTATGACGGATGGGGAGCGAATGGCAGTGGAGGCTCGCAGAGAGCTTGACCGGCAGGAGCTGATGCATCAGAAGAGGGTGGCACTGGAGACCAACAAAATCCTTAAAGAACAGCAGGAGAAGGAGAGGCAGTGAGTGAACAGCCTGAAAGTATTGGGACTGCTCCTTGAGGGGATTTGTTTCTTTAATGTGTACTTAGAGCTGTGGTGGCTCAGCGGTAAAATGCCTTCATGTCAGGCATTTCGGGTTCATATCGTGCTAGAAGTAATCCAGATGCCGTAGGAAATAACACACTGATGAGGCAGAAGTATGGCCACCAGGTCAGGTGCTGGTGAAGTTGTCTACTCCCCTGTCCAGAGTGTTTCTCCCCCTTCCACCCAATGAACACTGAGATAGGCTCCAGCATTTCCCTGCGACCCGACTTTGGATAAGCACTTGACGATGACATGACACACACACACACACACATACACACAAATCTGCAAAAAATGTCTCGCTTCAGAGTCTCAACCAGGAGAACAGGAGCAGTAGTTATTTTTCATCTTTCAATCAATCAGCAACTCCGAGGACCTTTGCTTCCCAGTAGCAATTACTCCACAGACTGATTTATGTAAATATTTCTGCAGAATTTCTCCTCCCGACTTTGTTTTATTGATGCTTTCATGCCAGCGCTGTCTACAGAAGAGTGATGGGGCAGGGGGAGGTGAAGTGAGGTGCAGGGTGACTGTATTTTTCATCTCATACATAAATTAATTTTAAGCTAGGAATATTTATACACATGTATGATTTACACTGTATTTGAACAGACAGATAATGGCTTTACATGACCTAGTGGTTGTGTTGTCGAGGTTTATGTTGGTTAATTTTTGCTCATTGTTTTAACAGGAGAAAGATGGAGATTTCTCAAAAAGCTGCCGAGGAAGAGGAACGCTATCACAAGGAGATGGAGAAGTGTGTTCTCAATGTGTTAATCTGTACACCTCAGTCTGCTGAACACACATAGCGAGTCAAGCATCAAAGAATAGAGATGTGTAGACAGAAAGACCACATTGAGTAACAACATTTGCTTCTGCAATTTATAAGATGTTCTTGTCAAACTCTATAGCATAGGTCAGGTGTACTGATGCTCACTCTATCTCCCCTTCTTGCTTTCTCTCGCTGGTGTTTTCTATTGATCTCAATTCTTTATTATTCTCTTCCTTTGCACCCTTCTCTCTTCCCCTCTGCAGGATTCAGGCTGAGGAGCAAAAGCACAACCGACAATGGGAGGAGGACTGGGGAGCTAGAGACAAAGCCAAGAGCCCTAAGAGCCCCAGATCCCCCAAGGGCCCATCCCCTGTCCCACCGGGAATGAAAACACCACCAACCCCGAAGTCCAAGAGCTCTCGTAAGGATGGAGAAAGAATTGTAACTTTGTACTGTGTTGTGTAGTGCTTGTGTGTTCTCTTCCTTTATCTCTGGATCCATGGATGTATGCAGATGACAGCGCTCTATTTCTCTTGAAGTGTTTCCTTAAGTTATTGCATTGCTTGCATATGCCTCTATGTATGTAATATATATATATGATACATTGTGTCTATTTTATAGATTGAGAGCAGTAGATCTTAAAACTATTTAGCCCATCAGTGGCCTTGTAGCTCAATCATACTGTCTCCCTTTTGGCCTTTGTTTCACCTTGTTTCCCTTCTCCTCTGCATGGTGTTGGTCTGGTATTCTGTTTTATTCCTGTGTGCTGTGCTGCTCTGTATCGTCACCCCTTTAAGCCAGCGGAGCCAGCTCCTTCCCAGAGGAGGAAGGGAACGCGAGTGGAGTGAGTAAAAAAAAACAACCTGAATGGACACCATCTCATATTGTGGTGGAAACCACTCAGGCAAACCAGTGCAAACAAAATCTTCTCGCTTTCCTTTGACAACCAGAGTCTGCGAAAGCTGGTGGATACTTTTTCCTTTTGCATTTAAATCGCAAGCAAACATTTCCTTTGATGCCAAAGTAAATCAAATAATTCAAAGGCTGATTTGATCAGTTACATTATTTAAGGTGAGGAGTTCAGTCATATATGAGGGTCTTGGAGTAGAGCCACTGCTCCTTTTCATTGAAAGGAGCCAGTTGGGGTGGTTCGGGCATCAAGTAGGGATGCCTCCTCCCTAGTGAGGTGTTCCAGGCACGTCCAGCTGGGAGGAGGCCACGGGGTAGACTGAGGACCAGGTGGAGGGATTATATCTCCACACTGGCTAGGGACCACCTCAGGACCCCCCCCCCCCGTCAGAGCTGGTGGATGTGGCAGGAAGAGGGAAGTTTGGAACTGATACCTCCATGGTAGTTGGTGATTGATGGATATTATTTGGTGCTAAATTCTTCTGCATTCATGCCAAAAAAATGACTTCCACAGATACTTTTTGAATTCCTCCTTGGCTGCTGTGTTGTGGTTCTTTAGCATGCTGTCTTGCTGACTATTGGATGCAATGGAGCGTTTGCTCAGAGTGTCCTAAACCTATGTCATTTGTTTTAGTTTACCGTGATGCTGATCGGTATATTTCCTCCCACCATAGCGTTTGGCTGGTTTTACCGGTATGAAGGGAAGCTGCCAACCCTCCGCAAGGTATTTGGGGTTGCCTTAGCAAAGTGTGGAGTGAGTGTCACTGCAAAGCAAAGATCTGACCTAATTCAGTACTTTAAGGATGGAACGTCTTCTTGAGACGTTATTGATAAAATGCTTTAAAGACCTATGAAATGATATTTGGGGTACCACAGATGTCCACGAGTTGAAGGATGTCTGGATGAAATAGAACAGTCAAGTGGGGTTTTATGAGGGGAGGGGGTTTAATTGGACTAATAGACAATAACCTGATTGCCAGACATTGTTTAGATGAATGTGGACATCCTAATGATAACGGATGGCTTCAGCTCAGTGGCAGGGGGTCGTTCATCTTCTTGCGAGACGTAGCAGGAATGGAAACACATCAGTCTTTTCCTGGGGCCTTTTATTTGGTTAAGGTGTGATTGTGTTTTTTATGGGATGAGGAGCCAGGCTGTAGTTGGTCTCCTATTCTTTTCGTGATGTATTGATGATGCTACTAATGACTCCTTAGAAAGGAGGGAAGGAGAAGAAGAAGAAAAAGAAGAAAGTCTCCAACACGGACACGCTCCAGGAGCAGAGGAAGAACAAGAAGGAGATGGAGTTTGAACTGAAGCTGGCTAAGGAGAAAGAGGAGATGTATGAAAAAGAAAAGCAGCTGAAAATCAGTAGGCTGGTCCAAGAGGTACGGAGAAGGTCAGAGGTAGAAAGAATGCCGGCATGGAAATGATTCCTTTTGTTTGATACCCTCCATGATGAAGGATTTGTCAAAGCCAGTTGAACCCATCTCTCTTCATTTGTTAATATTAATGGCAGGTCAGAAAGGTTAGTCCCCCATCTGGGGCTTGGAAATGTACGGTGATGGCATTTTGAGTAAAGTGAGCATGTGAGAGTGTGTCGGCGAGGGATTGGCGCCTTAACGCCTCACCCATAACACCTTTGACTCTGCTTGGCTCTCTGATTGTCCCAGGTGTCAGAGACGGAGAGAGAGGATCTAGAGGAGTCTGAGAAAGTGCAGCACTGGGTTGAGTGTCTGTGTCAGACTCGACTGGAGCAGATATCCTGTGTGGAGAATGACTCTGCAGAGGTACAGAGAGAGAAAGCTGTTACAGACACCTCTCCGCCTGCTGACAGTTCTCTAGTGTTGTTATGCCAAGTGATGTGATGTAATGCCAGGTAGGCCAGTAGTCTCACATTTTAACTGTCTATTCTTGGACTAGCTGTGTGAAAAGCTGCAGGTGACTTACCCGATGTACTATGATGTACCTCAGTTGGATTCTGAGATATTATATTTTTACATATTTAAGCAGATATCATCATATATTTCCATACCTTATGTAAAACATCCTAGTGTTTGGGATAATAATCATTTCTATCCTACCCAGCCCTTACTACCAGCTCTATGTGCAATACTTTCAGGCCTAGGGCAGTTTTAAGATGTCTAAAACAAGAGTCCAATGTGAACCCTGAGGGGTGTGTGCTTTCTCTAAGCTGTCCCCACCACGGTCTCCTGCCTCTGAGCCCAAGGTGAAGCGTTTCCCGGGGGGTCTCCACTTGGCCACGACTGATCTGGATGACATTAATCTGGATGAGGTTGACCAGAGCCTGAGGGCTCCTATGAAAAGGCTGGCCCCCACCCAGCCGAGCACCAGCCAGCCTCCACCTCCCCTCCCTCTCCCTCCACCCTCACCTAAGCTGAACCCTACTATC
>OMLC01097642.1:0-11129 GCA_900302585.1 Regalecus glesne
ATGAGATTGGCAGGATAAAGCAAGATGAAACAAGAGAGGACAGGGCAAGGCAAAGGGGGATTAAAAAAAGAGATGGATGCAGTGTGATGCCTAACTGGGTGGGGGAGATATGAATTTAGTTAAGAGAATTAGTGTACAGGACAAGGTAACAGAGTCATAGAGGAGTCATGGCCGGGGCATCTGAGGAGAGAGCAGTTGGCCTCAGGGGAAAGAAAAGCACATGGGCCTGGTACCAGATGTGAGGAATGTCATGTAATCGTATCAGACACAGTTCACTGCTCTGTCTAAACGCTTCTTTCTTCTCTCTGGGTAGACTTGAGTACCATAAAACTTTAGCTACTAAACCCAGTCACTAAGGATGCACAGGACAGTGCATTCTTAGTGCCGGTCCAGAGCTGGGATAAATGAGGAGGGCTGTGTCAGAGAGGGAATCCGGCATAAAACCTTAGCCTAATTAAACATGTGGATCATAAGTCAGATTTCCATACCGGATCAGTCACAAGAGGCCCAGACTGAGATGGTTTGGACATGTGTAGAGGAGGGATGCTGGTATACTGGGACAAGGATGCTGAATATGGAGCTCCCAGGCAAGAGGAGAAGAGAAAGACTAAAGAGGAGGTTTATGATGTGTTGAGGGAGGACATGCAGGTGTCTGGTGTGACAGAGGAAGATGTAGAGGAGAGAAGAGATAGATGGAGATAGATGATCCGCTGTGGCAACCCGAGATCCAAAAAGAGAAAGAAGACTAGCAAAAGCTACTAAAAGTTCAGCTACTGCTTTAATTCAGCTCAGGCTTACTGGCAATAGTTTGGTTCTTGGGGTTGTTTATTTATTTATTTAAGTTGTTTTTAAGTCATGAATGATTTTCACATTTACATCCAACTTGCTTGTTTAGTTTTTTTTTAGCCACTGAATTAAAACTCATCATAAAGTACAAAGGTGAACTGGTGATATTTTTCTCAGTTGGGGTTTTTGATCAAGTTTCTTTTACTGAGGGTAATTAAACATCGGTTGCACATTACAATGAGGCATACTTTATAAGTGATTATTAATGACTCTTGACTGATGAGAATGTGACTTGGCAGTCCCCACCTGTCTGGAGTTGGAATTGAATGGAAATTATAATGTGGGCTCCCAACCTGGCAACCAAAAAAAAACCATTTTTATTAATCCATTAAAATGTGGGCTCTCAACTTCGCAACCCAAAATGCTTGCCAATAACCTATTATAACATCTCATCATGGACTCTAATTTCTCTAGCTGAATGAATGTCCCTCAATGTTTCCTTTTTTCTCATTTTCTAACTATGTGACCTCAGACGAACCTGGGTGCCATGTAATCGCTGCCAGCGTGGTGGTCCGAACTATGATGCTCGGACTGATGTTGTCTACTGCTATTACCACCTATTTAAAGCATCATCCTTAATCAGTCCATTTGTCCACATTCAACATACGTAGGATAAATCTTGGCATAGTGGCTTGATCTGGCATGTTTGCATTTTAGATATTCATTGATTAGTACCTTCACCTTGAAGGATATAATCATTATTATTACTGTTTTACATTTTGTAATATAATTACAACTCTGTTATCCTGATCATGCTGTATGCTATAAAGGTTCTGGGTTCGAACCCCAACCCATCCCATGACCCTTCTGTGTGGATTGTAGATATTCTCCCTGTGTCCACATGGGTTTAGTCCCACCATCAAACGGACATGCCTGTTAGGGTTGCTAATCCTGCCTGTGCCCCTGAGTAAGGCAATGGGAAAAAGAACTGGAGTTGGTTCTGCAGGCCCTGGAAGTGCTCACAACTCTTATACAATAAGATTGGTTAAATGCAGAGAACACATTTTGTTGCAAGAATAGACTGTTGAATAAAGTGGATTTCTTCCATCTGTGCGGTTATTTTATGGCTTCCACCTATGCAATGACACAGGCTGCTCCTAGCACAGATCCAGTATCCAGATACAGATTTATAAATGCCTGCATACGAGACCAGTGCTCATCCTTGAAAAATACAATTAAGAGGCCATTATTCAGTCTCCACACTAGACTGAGTGGCCGTGTCGAGTCAGATTTGATCAGAAGCATGTTGACGGCAGCCTAGACATTAAATGAAAGGGAGTTGTTGTTGTGTTTGGGTTTGCATGCTTGTTGATTTTCAACACCTTTCAACATAAACAACAAGCCTGATTGACATTCAGCTAAGCAAATTATGTGGACATCCCACTGCTCTGTTTGTTAAAGCCATTATCTGCAGAGGTAAACACCATGAACCTGCGATTCAGTTGGGTGCCACTAAACTCAGTTCAGTTAGGATCTGTTCAGAGGCAACATATAAAAACGCACCACTGCTGAAGGCTGTGGTCCTTACACCATTGCACTGGATAAAGCACAACTCCCTGATAAAAACCCTTTAATGAGGGGGGTATTTATCAATTTAGCGACCAAAAATTTGGATTGACGAAACACAAACAGATGTGTCTGTCCATACCCGTGCTCACAGCCAGTCACAAAGGCAGACAATCGATTAGCAAGAGGGACAGAAAGATAAGTGGACAGGTAGACAAAAACTGTTGGACAGACAGACAGATATAAGGAAGGTGAAACAGATGGTCGGATGCAAAGAGACGGGCATACGATTCCAAAAACGGCCAGACAAGCAGACAGACGGATGGATGAACAAACAGATGGTCAGACTGACATAAAGGTGGGAAGTAAAACTGTTACAGGGGGGAGCTTGAGAAGTGTGGGGCTGCACAGAGGGGCTGGAGAGGATATACCACCATACATGACAGCTTGAAGCACACCCTGTCACAATCCATTTCTCGTCCCCACAGCCCACATTAGACGCCTTGTCACAGTAATTACATTTCTCTGTATTAATTGACGACTTATAATGGAAATGTGCGCTGTCAGGGAATGTATCAAAGTACAACAACAATAATAGCAAAGGCAATAACCAAACAAATATCATCTGAACAAATGAGGGGGGATATAAGACATGATTGATGAGCGGAACAGGCCCAGATGCACACTGTGTGTGCAGTGGGACCTCTTCTACTGTGTATTTGATGGGTTTGTTTGACTGGATGTGTCTAGGTCTGTAAACATGCATGTGTATTTCTGTGAGAACCTGATTTAGGGAGTGAGTGAGTGACTGACTGAGAATGTGTATTTGTATGCGTGTGGCAGAAAGAGCAATTGTGAAATTGAGTTCATGTGCACGTGTTTGTTTCAAGTGTGTCTTTGCATACATCTAGCTATTAGTTTGAATATAGTCCAGAGACCCTGCTCAGAATGAAGTTAGAACAGCTAATAGAGCAGGAATGAGAAATTGGTAATCCGTGTCAGAATTGAATTACTATCCAATAATACTTATTTCTATATAAAAAAAGACATAATCCTATTCATCTGTAAGCTTTCCCATTGTCATCAGTGTTTGTGCAGCAGAATGCTGAAACAGAATTATTGCATTATTGACACAAAATCTTATTTCCCCTTTGCTCTTTACGCACAACACAGCTTAATGGAGTATATCGGTTATTTCAGTTCTAAATATTTACACCCGCTGCGGAATGATTACATGCAAAATGTCAAAAGAATATATGCTTTCCACAAGTGAAATGCACTGAGGATACATCATATCACAACGATGTGAGCACAAATGTGTATCCATGTATATAATCAGTCTTCCCATGTTGTGCTGTAATCACCTGTTTTATCATTGGATGACCATTTAGTCACTCTTGCTCAGCAATTTCCCAGGGACAACCAGCTAAAAAACAAAGAAGGAATGACACCCTAGTGGTTGAGAGAGCTGAGATACCCACCGCATATGTCAGTCTGGATTCTGACCTTTGACTGCTCACAGATGCCATCACTACTCTGTTCTCCAATGTCTGATAAATGTAAATGATAAATGGACTAATTTTTATATAGAGTTTCTCCAGTCTAGTAAACCTCTCAAAGCACTTCACAATGTATCCTCAAATGTTGCTCTAACTTTTCATTATACACTGTCATTTTTTTTTAAATCGCACAACAATACAGCACAAGAGTCCCTGATCAGGATTCCGATAAATACATGATGGCAGATTTTGATCAGTCAACAAGTGAAGAATCACTTCTAACTGCCGACACTGAACTAGCCTGATCTGGTTCTAGCAACGCTACTTTTTGGAGTTCTTTAAAAAGTCTGCATGCAGGTGAAAGCATATTGTCTGTTAAGAATGCAATAAATTATTTTTTCACAAATCCATAGATCCGTCCATTGTCAACCACTTATCTGAAGTTGGGTCACAGAGTCATGCTGGAGACTATACCAGTGTCCAATGAGTGAAAAGTGAAGGAACATCCTGGCCAGGTCAACATTCTAACTCAGGGCTTGAGCAATTAGGGGTTCATTGTCTTACTCAAGGACACTTTTTCATGCTTTCTAAATGAACCGGAGATCAAATCCACAATCTCCTGATTACTAGACAACTGGTTCTCAACTTTATTTTGTTATTGTACCATCCATTCCATAGTCAACTGCTTATCCGAAATCGGACGCGGGGGAACTGGAGCCCATCTCCGTTCTCATTGGGCGAGAGGCAGGGTACACCCTGAATAGGTCACCAGTCTATCACAGGGCAGAGCAGTTAGGGGAACAGTGTCTTGCTCAAGGACACCTCGACACGCTTCTCTGCAGGACCGGGGATCGAACCCACAACCTTCCGATTGCCTGGCAACCGCTCTACCCACTGAGCCATGCCGCCCCTATTGTTACTGTACCACCGGTCAAATTTTGTTCAAGCTTAAGTACCACCTCATAAGTATGACATTAACCATATCACGATTATTCAATATTTGGATTCAAAAATTGAGAGAAACTGCCATTCCTAGTTTACTGTGGAATCACTACTACTCATTCTGCCTTCAAGGAAATTGATCTCCTGGAGTCATAGGAAACTCTTTAGGTGATACCCTACCTCGTCTTGAACCTTACAGTCCTGTGCCTGTCAGGAAGACAGGCAACCCTGACACGGACTGAACTAATCCAAAAGTGTCTGAATTTGCCAAAGGATAAGATTCCTACCAGAGGTATCTGCCTGACCGACTTCTTGGGCTCACACCTCATCATTCTGCATCATGCCCTCGGGGCGTGTTTAAACCGTGGGGATTTTGACCTCATAATTGAAGTTCCAAACCCAAACGCCTCTCGGGGACAAGGACATGGGGTTTGGAGTGAAAGCAGTGACAGACATATAGCTAAGGTAGAGGCATGAGATACAGCTAGCAGTGGTGCTCTTTCAATTTTTGCATTAAGCTCTTATTAATAACAACTCATAGGAGAGACTGCACCAGTTGAATGAACTCCAGTTCCTATATCCTTTGGATTACAAGTGACCAGCAGTAAGGTTGTCAAGTGCCCTTTGATCACAAATGAAACAAGCAAAATCTTAACCACGGTTGAATATGCAGTGCCTGCAAATGGCTGTGTACTCACACAACCACCTCTCACTGAATTTCTCCAAGACCAAGGAGGTCATTGTGGATTTCCAGAAAGGGCACAGTACTTGTACTTGAACAACCAGAATGATAAAAACATCTTGAATCTTAAATCTAGAAAAAAAGTGTTAGTTGGAGTCATTCATACCTTTTATCATTAGTCAGAGAAATATGCTTTGTTGAAATGTATTTTCTACATGGAACTCCCCTATCGGGGGCGGAATGGTTCAGTGGGTAGAGGGGTCATCTAGTAATCCAAAGGTTGCAGGTTTGATCTCAGAAGAGACAAGAGACGCACGTTGAGGTGTCCTTGAGCAAGACATTGTTCCCCTACTTGTTCTGCACTGTGATTGGCAATCCTGCCAGGGTGTCTCCCCGTCTTTCACCCAGTGAGAACTGAGATAGACTCCAGTTCCCACGCACCCCAACTTCCGATAAATGGTAAATAATGAATGGATGGATGGATGGATGGATGGAACTCTCCTTGCAATGAATGCCTGTTCTTGGTAATGCATTAAACATAAACGGTTAAAAAATAATTAATACTATGAGTAAATATTGAGAACTCTTTGTCCTCTTATTTATGCATTTCAACACCACGAGTTTTACTTATAGTAACTTATAGTTTTACTTATAGAGTAATATTTCAGTAATCCAACAATACTTCTAATTAAGTAGTGATTATCAATACTTTCCACCACTGGTTGAGACCCATTTTTCTCCTTTTTTCCACTATGTGAAACAGTAGCTGAGCACAAGTGAACAATGGCTGGCCATTCCACTTTCCTATTTCCTCTGCCATTCAACACCAGAGAGAGCCTACAAAGCCTGTGTGGGGGAGTAGAACGCCAAGATGAAGCGAAGCCAATGCAGTTTCACATTCAAAATGTACAAGAACAGCTGATGCTCCCATCACGATAGCTGTAAAATTACAGCATTACACGAAAAAAAATAATTCTTAGATTGTCCACATAAGAAACAGTATTTAGGAGTCAAGGATGAGAGCTATAGAAGCTGTAGAAGTCTGTGAAATATCACATTATTGAAAATATAATATTTAGTATTTGGGGGCTGCAGTAGCTTAGGGGTAGAGCACATACCACCAAAGGGCATCAGCAAGGGCATCCAGCCTTAATTCCCCATGCTTGGTGAATGTGAGGATACACTGCAAAGCACTTTGAATTCTAACTAGACTTGAAAAGAAGCTATAAAAAATTGTCCATTTATCATTTACTTGGAAAAAAAGAGAATTTCCTGGTATTTTTTATTGATGAGAGTGCAGCAGGATCAGGTACATGCAGGTAGAGAGAGACTTTACTGTCCTGACAACAATGGGATGACAAGATAGTGTCCAGAATTGTGGGTTCAGGGCACAAAGCGAAGCAGCAAGTTAGTACAGGGCTTGGGTAGCAAATTACCCACTAGTAGAGGAACATACTTTATGTTGTACAGAAGATTTATGTTCCCTTGCAGTACATAAGATGTGGCATACAATTGGTTTAGTGACTGACACAATGCTGAGGCTCTGAGCAAGCAAAAGCAGAAATTTATTATCAGGCTTGAGCCATATTCACACTTGAAAATGGGTCATTTGTCATTGCTAATTTGCTGTTCTTATGGAACTCAAAAGCAACAGTATAATGGGAGAAACTACACTATTGAAGGACTTGTGCACAATAGGAGACCGTGACAAGGTTAGTCTTTCTTAGCGGCTAGACTTGGACATTAAGACAGTCATTAAGACAGTGTTGAATGCAACACTCCCCTACAGCCGTTAGCCTCAACCGGACCATAGCCAAAAGCCAATTGAGGTGCAATTTAAGTAATTAATACCCCCTGTGCATGAATCAAAGCCAAATGAATACCAAATTTATTAAGAAGTCCAACCAGTAACTGTGAAAAGGTCCAATTAATGGTGAGTTGAAAACTTGCAAACCTTTGCAGCATGTGATGGCATCATTTCTCTAGTGTAAATCATGAAATTTACATCATTTCCCTGTTGTTTTTCCAAAATGGACACGAAGCAGTCCATCAAGCTAACAAGACTTAATGTATATCCACCCTACTCAAAAAATATATAACAAGCATCCATCCATCGATTGTCAACCCCTCATTTGAAGTCAGATCATGGAGTAAAGCTAGAGCCTATCGCAGCACTTATTGGATGAAAGCCAGGGAAACACCCTGGACCAAACTCCCAGCACATATGGAATCGCCACTGGTTTATACTTAGGCAACATTTGTCCTCCTATCTGAAATCAGCTGGTGCACTGTTTGGGCATCTTCCTAGTTTTGACAAACGCCCATTTAGGATAAACACATTTAACTGGGGACTGTTAAATGTGGAATCTCCCCCTAATTCGAACCATGTATACTCTTGATAGTTGTGAATGCACATAATTTCTTTGATTTAAACTTTCCCTGGAATTATAACAAGAGCATTGTCTGTATATTATGCCATGGTGAAATATTTCTTACTTTATACATTATTTGTGCTGTGTTAAATTCCATGAGATCCATGAACTTCAAAGCATGTGACTTAAAAAAAACTGTGCTAGTGTTTTTATGAAATCCTACATTGTAAAGTATCATTATGACCCTTTTTTGCCAGGTGAATGTAGGTTGCTTTTGTAGGGCGTCATCCCATACCTCAAAACAGTCATTTAGATATGGCAATAAAAGTGAACCATATAGAGATGCAACAGCTCAACAGCTACTACTGTAGTGACAGTAAAAGGACAGAAAAAAGATAAAAGAGAGGTCAGTACTGTATTGCTCTTAGATGTAAAAAATGAGTTTTGTAGGGTTACAGCCAAGGATAAAGCAGTCAATTTTCCTAAAATGCAGCTGAAACGGGGAATAGTACTGAATCATTTCTGTACTGTCAGAATTCTTTATTCTGCCAGGTTCCAGAATGAGCCTACTTCTACTGGTGATCTGACTGAGAAGTTATTGAGGATAAAATTGACTGAATGTCTGAATATCCAATATCAAAGTGTCTATAGTAGGGTGTTTTGACTGGTATCTCAGACGTTGGTCACATAATGTGCTGTGGAACGTGACTTTAATAGACTACACATATTGCTACGTCAGACTTTTCAGACATCTGAAACGCCCACCACGTACTGAATCACCATGTGGCAGGAGTTTTAGAAAAGTTGAGATGCATATTTTCCAAACATCATGTCTCACTTGCTTTCAAACCCCAAAACACACTGCACCAAAAGTTGTTCCACACCAAGGATCAGGTCCCCTGGCACACACAGAGCAATCTACCGTATCCTGTTAAGTGACTTGTACATTTAAAAAAAACAGACGCTGGCCAAGAGGATGGCACAACACAGGAGAGCCAACATGTCAGGCCAGGAAACTACGGTCTACACCCATCTACAGGCTAGTGGCCATTCTGTCAAGGATGACGATGTTCACATCCTTGATAGAGATGAACGCTGGTTTGAAAGGGGTGTTAAAGAGGCCATCCATGTGAAGAGGGAACGATCATCCTTGAACAAGGTGGGGGCCTAAGAGTACATTTGTCATCATATTACAATACTGTGATTGCTTCAAATATTCCCCCTTCCTGCAACTGTATTGTTTATAAGAGTGGGATGCTGCAGTCAGCTCAGACTGAAGATGTCACCGGTTTGAGTAATGAAACGTATCTGAATAAACTTCTCATCCAGTTGAACCAATTCACGTTTTTTGTGATTCCTTTAAGCACTTTGAGTGTTCGTTAGACTAGAAAAGTGCTACATAAGAACAAGTCTATTTAACATTTTACCTAGATTATTGAGCATCCATCAAGACGGATACAAATTAGGTGTTATAATTTTGTAAACTGAGCCTCTGAATCCTGTTGAATATGAAACAAAGAGACCATAATATGCATGCATTCCGCATATGCCCTGCATTTTTATTGTTGCTGTTGTTGTTTTCGGACAATATTTCTCCCATATCAATTCAGGAAAGTGAGAGTCCTGAAAATGGCTGCCAACAATACCACACCTTTGAACATATATTTCTACATCGTGTAACCATTTTAATTAAGCTTACCAAATAAAACAATCAAAACAGCATTGTTGCCGAGCAGGTCTTATTAGCTGCAGGGTTAAGAAGTAAAATAGTTTAAGACATGTCCCTGGACATGTGGACCTTCTGATATTTCTAAATAAAAACATATTTAGCGAGAGAGGTCTGTTTTGTTGGAAATTTACTGTTTTAGTTAATTACCCCTGTGACCTTTGGACAGGCCTGCTATTTTATTTGGACTTGTTTCAAGTCAGCACCAGCCATTTAATATGATTAGTGCTAGTTTTCAATGGAAGTTAAACAACAACAAAAAATTTTATCAGCAATGGACCAGTTATTAAATCTGCAGACTGTTATGGTGTATTTTTGGGTTGTTGCTATTCATGTCATCTCAGTAGGGTTACGTTTTCAAGAGTGAAGCAGTTTTACCTTGCAAGTTATTTGTTAGTTCATTAATTTGAGTGTATGAGAATTGACAGAGTATTTCAAATGGAATTCTCTAGCCATGATAACAACAGGGGAATCATTTCAAGAATAATGACAAAAAAACAACAGAATTACAGGAGTCAAATGAACTATCCTCGTTTCACATGGTAAGCAAAGGCAACCAGTCAATAGCACTTGGAAAGAGACGGGACACTCATTGGATTAACTTAAAGCTCTTAAAGGTCTCTGTTGATGTTAATTCCCAAATATTTTAAATTGTCGACTTTCTCCACCACTGGGCTGTTGATTGTGACTGGGAGCCGAGAGTGTCCCCCTTTCCTGAAATCCACATTGACCTCCTTGGTCCTGGACACAGATGTTCGGTAAGAGGTGATTGTTCTGGAACCACTTCTCCAAGATGGTAACCTCCTCCCTGTAGGCTGTCTCATCACTGAGGGAGATCAAGCCCACAACTGCTGTCTTACGCAAACTTGCGTTTGAAGCCTTGGTTGTCAAGGCGTAGGTGTAGAGGGAATACAAGAGAGGGGTGAGGACACAGCCCTGTGGCATTCCTCTAGTGAGAGTCAGTGGGGATGGGATGCAGTTGTCCACTCTCACCACCTGGAGGAGGTCCGTCAGAAGTCCAGGATCCAGGGACACAGCCCTGTTTTCAGGCCCAGATCCTTGAGCTTGTTGACAAGCTTGGAGGGCACTGCGGTGTTGAATACTGAGCTGCAGACCATAAACAGCATCTTCCGATAAATGTTCCTCCCTTCCAGGGGGAAGAGGGCACAGGGCAGGATGTGGGGGTCGGCGTCCTCTGTGGCTCCGTCTGGATGGTATGCAGTATTATAGTTTTTCTTTGGAAATTTTGATCCAACAACAACCACTGAAATAAGCAAGTTTGAAAGTGCTCATGACTCTTTGTGGATGTTCACGGATTAACTATTGTCTTGAAACTTCCAGAGATGCAAGGTATCAAAATGACATTTGTTTTCAAGTAAATCTTTAGGATTGTAGTTTCAAGATCAACATAAAAAGGCTACGACTCATCTAGGAAGAGGAAGGACAAATAAATGTGTCCTTCCTCTTCCTGCCCTAGCCTCCCTTGGAGATGAGTCGTAGCTTCTTTCTTGCTTCTAGTATCTTTATCCAAGAATGACAGATGGATCAGTCTCTCC
>OMLC01097661.1:0-11648 GCA_900302585.1 Regalecus glesne
GCCCCCCGCCACAACGTTAACGGAAGCACTCTGAAGCACCGAGCGACTCACGCTTATACGAGGCCTGTGCAATGTATGGGACCGCACGGCGCCTCACGCCCGGCCTGCGAACCCACGCTTCTTTCATTTTTTTCCCCCTGATACGTGATTCTTTACCCGGTACGGCTCTAAACCGAAGTTCCTGTGTGTGAATTCCATCACGCGCGGTCAAAGTCACGCGAACAAAGTTATTCCGTGGAAGCGGGGCAAAGCGGTTGAAATAATAAGAATTTCTGCGCTCTGAAGAGTGATCAAAATTCTCAATCGAATTTAGGACGCCTGAAACGTTGAATTCTAACACGCCGTCGTACTTTAACACTTCAGAAATAAGGACGATCGAGTCGGGTTCGTCATGTGGTGCCGAGTCGACCCGAGTCGAATCGATTTCGTCCTTGCGGCCCGTTATAAAGAGTTTCAAATGTGCCCCAGGGGGCCTTACGCTAACATCCTGTCCTTAGAGCCCCACATCAGATAAGGAACGATTCTCTTTGGGGAAAAAACTTCAATAGGGACAAAAAATAGAAAGAAACCTCAGGGAGAGCACCGGAGGGGGGATCTGTCCCCCGAGACCGACAGGCGTACGAAAACACAATTCAAAGAAGACGACGCCGAGGGAACGTTACAGATCGTAACGGAATTACGAGATCCGTGTTGTTATCGTTGCTGTTCTCGATAACGGGACGGTGCTTACTGACGAACATCCGGAATGACGCTGCGTCAGTCTACGCGGCGAGAGGTGTCGCGGTGACGTCACGCTCGCAGGAGGACCGGAATAGCCGTCTCGTGTTCTTTGCGTCCATCCGCGACGTCGAGAGAGAGGCCGTCCGGACGTGACGGATGACCGGAAGGCACGGACGGCCGCTGTGCGTTTACACGCCCGGCCTCCTCTGAAGTCAGCGTCGATTCGCGCCGTGCACAGTCGACACGCACTTCGCGATGGCTCTCACGGAGCTGCCCGGCATCCTTCACTTTAGACAGGAACTTGATAAAGGGAAGCGACGCCGATGAGGCTCAATCGCCCCACGGAGTCAGTCCGTGTCAGTCGCTCTTTCATTCGGGCCGGGCCTGAGTCCGCGCTTCATGTGCATTGTGCGGCCGGCCGGGTTATATGTTCAGGGCGTGGTGGGGATGCAGATGTTATCCGACAGGGGAATACGCACTACTCTGAGCGACGCGCCGCGTGAGCTGAACTCAAAATAGCCCCGCTGTTTTCCGCAAGGCCACATGTCTCTGCAGCGCCACGGCAGAGACGACGTTGACCTTGACAGACCTCTCGGGCGCAGAGACACCCGGGCGTGAGTAGAGGCGTAGGAGGAGCGGGTTTTTGCAGGCCCGGGTTCACCGTCACGGGTGGGCTTCGGTCACGGGGAGGCACGGCGGTCCTCCGGCAATCGGAAGGTCGCGCGGGTTACGGACTGGCGACCTGTCTGGGATGCGGCCCCGCCTTTTGCCCGACGACCACTGCGATCGGCTTCGGTTCCCCCGTGACCGACGTCGGATAAACGGTCGAGTAAGCACGGACGGTGTGCGGATCCGTATCCTGAAGGTACAAACTGTTCGGGTGTAAACAGAATCTTTGGAACGAGAGGAAGAAGCTTTGCACATTAGTCGTCGTACGTACGTGCGACGAAACGCGTTCTCTGCATCCGACCCGTCCTATCGTACAGGAACAGAAAGAACAGAGTAGGCCCGGGGACCCACTCGGGCACCTGTCCTCGGTGCCTCGCTCAGGGGCCAGGCAGGAGTATTAACCGTAACACGCGTGTCTTTTTCACGGTGGTAGGAAACTGGAGAAAACCCCAAACTGAAAGCGAAAGCTCAGGATGTGGGTGAGGCCGTGTCACCAAAGGCAGTTTTAGCACCTCGGCGTACGCACGCCGGGCCGCAGAAGGCAGAAACGATAAGCCGTCTCTCTCAATCCTCCTCCTTTCACTCTGAGAACGGGGGCCCACCGTAACCGGGGGGTGGTGATTCTTTTTCATCCAGTGAGTCGGTATCAGCTCAGAATGGTCAGGGGTGGGGAGGACGGGTGATAAAGACCTCGTCAGTCTGCCGGAGCCACATGATAAAAGTATGACCGCCCCGGGGGGAGGGAGATTATTCCACGGCTCGTCTCGTAAACAGGTCAGCGCTACGGGTGCTCGTCGGGGTCTGAACGGCGTCCCTCGAGACGTCGCCTTTTCAGAGGGTTTTTGATAGCCGGCCGGATGACGACCCCTCAAATAGGGGGTCACTGTGAAAGAGAGTTCTGAGGCACGGGGAGGAAGGCGTCAACCAATCCGTAAGATAAATCGCAGCGTGTCGGGGTGAGAGAGTGTTTTCTTCATTCCTTGGATGACTTCTTGAAATAACTGCTCGTCCCTGAACGCGTCGATCGTTCTTGTGAGATCGTCAAGGCCGGACGAGTCTCAGGGTTTTAGAATACACCGGTATTTTCCACCGTTGATATTCTCAAGATATCTTTGGACACCAAATAACGTCTTTTTCCAGGAAGCACCGCTGGTGACTGTGTGTGTGTGTGTGGGGGACTTTTTCAAGTAAACCAGCCACCAAAGGGAGAGTAGTCAATGTAAACAGAAAGTCAAATAATCCACTGACTCTAGTGAATAATTTCAGTCTCGGTCAGCACGAGCCCGTTTCATCTTTCACGCACTCACCGGCTGCCAAGTGATCCCGACGACCAAGGTCATTTGGATAAACGCGTTTAAAGACATATGCGTGGACGTGTATAACAATGTAAACACTCATCCGTGTGAATGATTTCCAAAAAACACGGCCGGTGCCGCGTTGGGTTCTTCGGCGCCTGATACCCGCCGACTCGCACCCGATACGTAATTCCAAATGACTTCTTTTTACGTGTGATGGGATTTGTTTAGCACTCGGATTTAATAGTTGCAACAGCCCCGACGGTAGCATCGACGGCCGTTGTTACTCGAGGCCGGGGTTGATCCGGTTTGGTCAAATTTCAGATCTGATGTTCTTCCTGACGGGTTCGTTTATACGTGTGCGCGCGTGTGTTCACGCACACGAGTCATTCGGAATAAGATGCGGGGTGCGGGCAGGGAGGTGTCAGGCCTCAAGTGCTCCGTCGACCGTGCTTTTTCTGTTCTTGTTTGTTTTCCACGCTAGTGCTTTATTGAATTCCAGAATGACGTGATACGTGTACAAGTCACCCCGAGTATCAAAAATCACTACCTCCGTACCTAAGCTCCCAAACCACGCGAATGTGCGTGTAAGTGTGACGGCTGTCTGCGTGTGCCCATCCGGGCCACTTTCAAACCTGTTCAGATTAACCCTGCGGGTGACCTTTGAGAGAAACGGAGAGGGCGTCGGCAAGCGCACCCCTTCTTCATCCGGGCGGCCTGCCGCCTCAAAGCTCATAAGCGGATCAGCTCTGAATCGGGCAGGAACGCCGCACCGAACCTTCTCCACAGCGAGCGACCTTTGGCTCGACACACGGAAGCGGCGTCACGAAACGCTAAATGATAAATTAACGACCGACCGGGACGATCCCTTTCTCTCACTTGAGTGGTGATTTCTCACCACCGTGAGTCACTTCACCTACTTCCCCAGCTCTGTTACGTCAACAGCATGTTCCCAGTGTGTTTATAAACCGGGTGGGCCGCCGACCTTTGGCCTGCGAACGCAGCTGGCCGGGACAAACACAGGATGATGTAAAGCTTTACATCAGCTCAGGAGGTAGGACGGCCGTGTAGCGATCAGAAGACCGGGTCACTGATCCCCGGCCCCCGCGGAAGGTGCGTCGAGGTGTCCCGGAGCGAGGCGCCGCTCCCGCGCGATAGGACGGGTTGACGTAGAGAACGAATTTCAAAGTACGTAGGATGACCGACAAATAAAGGTTCTTCCTCTTTTCAGCGTCTGAGGAAATAAAGCACTCTGTAAATAGCCCCGTCCTCTCCGTCACTGGGGGAACCGACTTGCCGTCTGCTCGGTCGGGGCTTTCAGTTTTCTACCTCTGGTTAAGTCCGACCTCTCTCCGCGTGCTCACGGCGGATGAGCCAGGGAACGGAGAAGCGGAGAAAGGAATGGAGTTTGGTGGTATTGAGAGGGGGAGTCACGGAGGGAGACGGGGAGAGACTGTGACCGTGGGTGTGCTGACGCTTCGGTTTGGCTTCTGACTCACGTAGACTCTTGTTTACTGTTCTTTGAAGGAATGACCTCACCGTTACTGACGAAGGCCGAGTGACCGACTCACCGTTCGGCTCCTCCGAACAGGGGCGGGACGGTCACCGGACCGTTGTTAAAGACGTGTTTTCCTCGGAATGGATTTCGTCATCACACTCTCTGTATTTAAGCCATCCTATCGGACAGGAGCGGTGAGCAGATGCAGCGGTTCAGTCCGTCGCCTCGCTCGGGGACACGGGCAGGACCTTTGACCTTGACACGCACGTCTTTACGACGGCGGGAGGAAACCGTTTTCGCGATAACGATCGGGAATTTTACACCACGTCGCTTCACAAAGCGTGTCAGTGTCCTCGAATAGGACACCGAACCTCGTATTGACTTTCTAAATGTTCATCGACACGCCCCGCCCCACAGAGGACACTGTCGCTATCGGTATTATTGTTACCGTTGTCATCACGACGTGTGAAAATAAACCGTTCAAGAATCGAAATGACGTTCATCACACGGAGCTGTCGGGTAATGAAAGGTACGATGGGCGTGACGGGTATAATATCAATCCGGTGGGCCGGTGTGGCTCAGGAGGTGGAGGTCAAACCGGAGGTCACCGGTTTGACCTCCGGCCGAGGGAGACGGCGAACCCCTGACCGCTCTCCGGGCGCCGCTCCTGTACGATAGGAGGGGTTCCCCGCAGGGGACGCATCTCATCGTCGCAAGACAACGACAGAATAAAGCGGCTAGATGATGCTCCCTCAAACGTCTCAGGAATCTATTCGAGTCGGAAATTTGAGGTCACGTTCTCGGATGTCAACTATCTAGTCGGAATAGTGTACCATCGAAAGAGGATGAATGTGAATCGGAGCCTGGCCCTCACAGCTCACCGCGGCCTCCGTCTGAAGGGGACGTTTACCGACCCCTTAATGAACGCACGGGGAAAGTATTTATGATGCATCTGGGGACCGTTTAAACATCCCCGTTTCCTTTGAGGCGTACGAGCCTCGGTGGTTCTGACACGTGGGTACTGCCATCTAGAGTTTAGATGGTGATACTGTCTTTGGTATCACAGCTTCACACCCGGCTCGTCTTAACGGAAGCTCTGTTGTGCGTGGACCGAAACTGGCGGCCATCGAGGACGATGTCGTTTGTCGACGACCGGCTCTAAGCCATTTTATAGACTCGGGCGATTTATAACCGGCGTCATTTTCAGCGTCATCAGCGTGGATCTGTCATAATGTCACGAGGTGCAAAGCACATAATCGGCCCCCGCCGCTGACAGAATCTGCCGCTCCCCGCTAAATCACAGCGGTAGAGTGTTACCGTACGTCTCGAATCGTGCTCAATAATCCAGGTACGGAGATCACCAAAAAGAGGTGAATCGGTTCAACCGGATCAGAAGTTTATTTGGAAACGTTTCGTCACTCACCAGGTGACTTCTTAGGTCTGAGCTGAAAACAAACACCCTCCCCCCTCATAAACGGTACCTTGACACCTCACAACAATAGGTCGGTTTCACATGCAAGTTGGGTGATCAACCGCACATTCAGTGACAATGGGCACCATTCACAGAGGATCGGGGAATGTTTGGGATCGCGGCATTGTGAGACGAAGACAGGTGTACTCTCAGGCCACCGCCCCTATTCAAAGACGGTCGTGCCCTCTTCACATAAATGGCCTCCTTCACCCCCCTTTCGAACCAGCGTTCCTCCCTATCGAGGATGTGAACATCATCATCTTGAATGAGTGGCCACTCGACTGTAGGTGGGTGTAGACCACAAAGAGTACGGCCTGATACTACATCTGTCGGCGTCTTACAACGCCGTGATTGCAAACATTCCCCGATCCTTTGTGAACGGTGCTCGTCGCCACCGAATGTGCAGTCTATCACCCGGCCTGTTGTTGTGTGGTGTCAAGGTACCGTTTATAAGGGGGGAGGGTGTTTGTTTTCAGCTCAGACCTAAGAAGTCACCTGGTGAGTGACGAAACGTTTCCAAATAAACTTCTGATCCGGTTGAACCGATTCACCTCTTTTGTGCGTTTTCCTCGTAGTTCGTTCATGTTCTGTCCAGACATTTCTAAACGACGAGTCGATGAGTACACGGCCCCCTGGATCCTGCTGATTTGTACACATCCGCAAGAAATTCATTGGACTCTGGCTCTCCCTAGCGGTCAGATTTGTTTTTACAGCTTTGTTATTTGCACGGTCTCCCCACACCTCGTCTATTTGCATGCTCAGTACTCGGGTGAGGAGATGGACACGGCACCGGATGCCGACGGAGGGAATTCTAACCGACGAGGCTTCATTTACACGCGAAATCCTCGTTGGCTTCAGTCCTCACGTAACGGTGTCGTTTACGACGCGGGGACTCCCCGTGACACGTGAGAAGGACCTCTCGGTACGTGGGTTGATGAAACCGTCCGGGATCGTTGGAGGCCCCGGTCGGTGACCATCACCGTTTGTGCCGTGGCCTCACAGGGCAGTGAAGCAAACTATGACACTCACTGCGGCGTCCCCTGAGAAACGGGGAAGAAGCCAACGGAAGAAGAAGAAGGTCGTTTGTAGGGGCGGGGGGACGCCCGCAGTCGGACCGGTTTGAGGATGTCACCTGCACGAGTGACAAAACGAACCTGCGCAGTTTCTCCTCGTACGAGCTTACGCGAGTTCCCGATTTCTATTCTTGCCGATGACTGAAAAAGACTCGGTCGGTTGAGAGAAAGCATCCACAAGAGTCAGGATGGAGACCCCTCTCGGGCTTTGAGAAGACCCAGACTCTCACAGCTGTAGGGAAGATTCCGTGTCACGGACTTGGATGGAGCTTGGGGAATTAAGGGCCAATCGCCCTTCAGACATGCCGAGGCGGGTTCGAACCTGGGCCTCTGGCTCATAAGTTTCTATGGTGTCATTTAAAGATGTTTAATAAATCTAACGTTGTTGGTGTGTGTTGGTGTATACATGTATGTGTGTGTGTATATCACAAGTTCTGTTAGATCAGAGATATAGCAGCGGTCCTGATCCAGCCGGTCTCGGCTGAGCGCTGGTCTAGGACTGCACCCCACCACAGCCGGCGGCCCGCATCTCAGGCTCTACCTGCTCTTTGTTCAACTCTGCAGGAACCTGTTCCTCCCCACGCTGGGCCACAGCGGTGCGGTGCGTGTGGTCCCAGGCCTGGCAGAGCGGCGGCTTAAGGGCCACCGACAGGTTGTGATGGTTCCACAGGGCAGGTGTTAGATATGTTGTGTTCGGCTGACATGAAGAATGAGGTCACCATCAGAGGGTCAGTGAGTCGAGCCATGGTGTGGACAGTGGAACGGTCCCTGCAGGATCGACTGGACTCTGTCTGCCCCCGTCACAGCTACCGTGGAGCACACCTGCCCCCTGGGTGCGCCTGTTTCTGGTGTACGTGAGGACACGCGTGTTGTACCTGCGTGTGTTGTGCGTTCCGCTGTACGTGTGTATCTCTGTGATTTCTGTGTGTGTGCGCATGTTGACGCTCATGAGTGTCGGTGCACGTGGGAGGGGTTTGTTCGTGCGTGACGTTCCACATGTCAACAGATGTGGCGGCGGTGAGCTCCTCTGGTTCCATCCTCTCTGCTGATTTGTTCCCGTCATCGTGGTCACGTGATCCTGATACGGCCCATCGAAAAGGCCCCAGAACCAGCCCCGTGTCCTGTTACCCAGGAGATGAGGGTCTGTCGAGGCTCGAAGCATCCCGGTGTCTAAGAGCAACAACACATTTCATTGTACATACACACGATAAAACCTGTTTTCAGCATCCGACCCATCCTACCGTACAGCACCAGGGACCAAGTCCGGCTCCTCTTCCAGGCACAGGCAGGATTACTAACCCCAACGTGGGTGTCTCTTTGATGGTGGGAGGAGACCCACACAGACACGGAGAGAACATGCAAACTCCATGCAGAGGAGACCTGGGACGGGATTCAAACCCACAACCTGGTTGCTGTGAAGCTTCAGGGCTGAGTAGTGGGCCAGCGTGCTGCCCGTTTAGAACAAGCGGTGCTTGGCTGACTCCACCTCTGAGCATCTTCCACTGCTCATGTCTTCGTAGCAGAGCTGCGCCCGACAGAGGACGGCTGTGCGTTTAGGGGCTCGGTGAAGAGGAAGCCGCTGAGGGACGTGACGCCGCTCTCGGGGCTTCACCCGCGTCATCCCACCGCGGCGTGACTCTGACTACGAGTCAGATGGACCGGATGTCCTCTGTGGTAACTGGTCTCGATCGAAGCTCAGACCCCACCACCACATGCCTCAGGACCGGTGCACAGCAGGTGTAAGGGGGTGTGAAGCAGGAGAACACAGGCGTTTTTGAAAGACACGTCTCTGAGACACACGGAGGTGGATGTCTGCCTCTGGTGTTTGTGACACGTCTGAGTTCCCTGACGAGAGCCGTGTGGTAATAAGAGCTGCTCACGCTGACTGAAGGCTGTTAAGGCTAACAATAGTGTATGGGGCAATGATAATTATTCATTTAGTAGACTTATATTGTTTATGTTGTAATTTGGATCTCAAATGTTCATATTTATTAGTAATCATTTTGGATTGATGCTAATTGAATGTGTTTAGGTTAATCATAGAACTGGAATACTCTGTTTGGTTTGTGTTTATTTAGTGACGCTGTACCTTTAAGAGCTGCTGCTGAGCTCTCCCGTCAGTTAAGAGTTTTCAGTGACGGAGTCAGTACAGAGTTGAGCAGCAGCGGGGCGACACGGTTTCTTACCCGTAGCCTGTCGTAAACGGTTTTGAATGTTCTTGTGGATTAGTGACAGTTTGTAAATAAATGTATTTTTGTTTTTCATAACTTGGATTATATTGGATTTTTTAAGAACAACAGAGTTTGGGACTCGGACCGGAGTAAAACCATAGCCTACTGCTAACTAGAATCTGCCTGTACAAATAGTACAGATGAAACATTACATATACCATCTGAATTAGATTTGTTTAAAAAAAATGATTAAGGACTGCATTGAAATTACCTACCACCGCTAAAGAACAGTCATTTTGTTCTAAAAATGTGCTTCCAATGCAGGAAAGAAAGTCTCTGTCAGGCTCATTTGGGTAGTATATGGATGTTCACACCAATTTAGGATTGTTTATGGTAACACAGATAAATGCAAATCTTCTATTTTCATCGTTACCAGTGACATTTACATCACAGGGCATTTTCTGCAGAAGGCTGAACAAATTAGACCTCATCAGATACTGCCCTGTATGCTGTTGAGCTCTCCAAGATATCTCGCTTGTTGAATAAAACTCTATTTTATTTGAACTCTTGCCTCTGACTCATCTTGACTGCTTCTCTATCAATGGACCCAGCAGAGTTGGTCTGACTCCAACAAGGGCCAAGGCTTTACCAATTGAATCCATATGGAACAGGGAGATGGGGAATATAAATTTCAAAACCATACACAGAGCTTGCATCACAACCCACAAAAGATTCTTCATGAAGCTGCAAGTAAATAACAACTATCATATATGCAACACTACTACACCAGGAACATTCTTACATATGTTGTTGGATTGTCCAGTTATCTCTTAGTTTTGGAGTCATCTAAACTCAGCATTAGCAGATATACTCAATATTTTCTTATGTTCCTAATCCTGTTTTCTGCCTCCTTAATGATAATTCTGATATCCAGCTGAGGCAAATTCAGTTAAAAATGGTATTTGCAGGGTTTACCTTGGCAAATAAAACAATTTTGTGAAACTAGTTTACCCTGGATATGTGTATGAAATCATTCTGGATCCACAGCCTGGTTAACATTGTCAACCTAGAACATATAACTATGTGGCTAAATAAGGCAAGACCAGAAACTGTAAAAGCTTGGAACTCTGAGAAAGAGTTCCAAGCTTTTACAGTGGATGAGAAATCCACGATAATATCTTGGGCTTGGGACAAAACAACTAGGCAATCTTGATTGCGACTTAATGTACCTGCTGGAGTATGTCTGTTGCTTTATGTATTGTCTTATCAACCTCACCAACTTTTTCTTTCTCAATTTACTTTGCATTTTGATACATCTGTGAGCCCTCCCCTGAAAAACGCTAAAAATGTTGATCCCAAAAAATAATAAAATAAACATTTCCTCACTCCAACAGGTGACATCTTCAGACTGAGCAGACTGCTAGCATCCTCCCTATCAAGGATATGAACATCATCATCCTTGAATAATCACAAGAAGAGGTGAATCAGTTCAGCTGGATCAGAAGTTTATTCCGAAATATTTTGCCACTCAAACAGGTGACATTTTCAGTCTGAGTAGACTACAAGCATCTCCCCCCTTATAAACAGTACCTCGATACTACACAACAATAGGCTGGGTTCATTAGAAAGTTGGGTAATCAACTGCCAATTGTTGGAATAATATAGATTACACTCATTTTCAGTGGCATAGGTGACCACATGTTGACGTTTTTTATTGTCAGGCCGGCAGAGTGAGGTTAGCAAACAGGATGTGCTGGCGGGGACGGGTGGAAATAAACAAAATTAAGTGGTTGCAGTGATGAGGCTCAGGTGTGAACCCCGGAATCACAGTTGTGAACCCCGGCATTGCGGCTCAGGTGTGAATCACGGTGAGGTCATTACCCAGGTTCAACATGATGCAAACGACACAACCAAGGTCTCAGTCCCATCCACCACATGATGGAGTCAGAAACACACAAGGAGGGGACGGGTGGAAATCACGGGTAACCAACCAGAAGACAATGCAGAAGATTTCTTTTATCTCTAGAACTGTATAAAAATACTGGATCAGGGCCGGATAGGTTATCAGACTGTGGACTGACTCGGTTAGGGCTAGACACACTGATCCAGAGTTCTGTAACTGCTTATTGTTGCCTTAAAAAAGATTCACTAAACTCTGTCGTGGGCTTGGTCTTATTCATATTTGATTTCTTAAACATTCAATTGAGCAGCGCAACTCACCCACCAGGAGGTGAGAGACTCATCTCCCGACAGGACCAGGAAACGTCTCCTTCACCATTCAGCGGTAATGACGATATCAAACAATATTCCAGATGATGTATGAATTTTAGGTGATTATGAAACTTGACGTAACTTGTGGGGCAATAATGTAATGAAGTATTATCTCATGGTTCATAGTAGGTGCTCCTAGACTTGACAAGCAATTCAGTAACCTGGTCTATTAATCGCTAGTCAAATTCTTGATGCATGGTCAATAATCCAGGTAGGGAAATCACAAAAGAGGTGAATCTGTTCAGCTGGATCAGAGGTTCATTTCAGAAATGTTTCGTCACTCACCAGGTGACTTCTTCAGTCTGAGCTGAAGGCAAACATCCCCCTCCTTATAAACAGTACCTTGCTGCCACACAACAATTGGTTGGTTTCACATGCAAGTTGGGTGATCAACTGCACATTCAGTGACAATGGGCACCATTCACAGAGGATTGGGGAATGTTCGCGATCACGGCATTGTAAGACGCCGATAGGTGTACT
>OMLC01097663.1:0-17647 GCA_900302585.1 Regalecus glesne
GTATATATATTTAAATCCATATAACACTTCTCTTTGTAGCCAAATAGTTTTTGCTGTGTTTCTCCTATTCCTTGCTCATTTTCTGGTTGTGGACAAGGACTAGAA
The DNA here is from genome assembly GCA_900302585.1 of Regalecus glesne. Taxonomy (NCBI): domain Eukaryota; kingdom Metazoa; phylum Chordata; class Actinopteri; order Lampriformes; family Regalecidae; genus Regalecus; species Regalecus glesne. The sequence goes on from OMLC01097663.1 coordinate 106, forward strand.
TGGTTGTGATTGGTTGTTTGTGGTGCATCCAAGAGCCTGTATGACACTCACTGGCAGCAAGCTCCATGAATCCAAGAACCTTTAACTGGGAGAATATCATATCAGACAGACATCTCTTGTAGATTAGCCATAGAAAATGAGGACTGTTGAAGTTTTTCTTTTGTATCAAGCAGCAAAAGGTTGTAGCATGAGGTGTTGGAATTAATGTGCCTCACCTGACATCCTTTGTCCTGCGATATGACATCAGTAGTGCTGATCAGTGGGAGGTTGCTTCTGGGACGGGACCTGGGTCATGTTGGTGATGGTGACTGATGTAGAGAGACCCGGCCGTATAGCTCAGTGGGTAGAGCGGTCGTCTGACGATCGGAAGGTTGCAGGTTCGATCCCCGGTCCTGCAGAAAGCATGTTGAGGTGTCCTTGAGCAAGACACTGAACCCCTGACAAATCTCCGAGCAGCATATGTTGGTGTCTCACTGCTCCTATACCATAGGATGGGATCAAATGCAGAGAATTCCAAAGGTCCGCACTTTGACGATGTGTCCCAGCACATCCGGAAGACGTCTTGCACATTGAGTTAACTCGCCTTTCTTGTCATCACGTCCTGTGATGTGACCACTGCAGTTGCACACATTGTGACGACGATGCTGAAATAATGTGATGTTAGGCCCACTGTCTAACTGTGTCTATAATCTATTAATCTGGCTGTATGTCTATATTAGTGGTTTTAACTCCATATGTGTAAATGCGTCTGTGTATTCATATTTTATTGTCATTTTGCTCAAAAATGAATTTCGATCTTGGGGAACAACAGAAGCCTGAATTCTTGCTATCTGTATTAAACACTTGGGTACACTCTGTACCTCTACGAGTCAAACCAATAATTTTGGGGTCTGGGGCCTTTAGACAAGATGGTCATGTGTTTTTCGGTGCAGTAATCTGGAGTATGGGTGGGGTTGTGGTAATGGGTTAACTTTGTTTCTGTCATTAACTTTCAGTGAAGCCTGCTGCTATTTGACAATCATCTTATGCTTCAAGAGTGCAGCTTTTTACATGAATGTCACCATTCGATGCGCCGCGCCAGATTATAACTTCAAGCTAATTTGCATCTGCAGTCGCTTCATCTTTTTTCATTTTATTTCCCGCCTTTATTTGATTGGATCGTGGATAAAGAGACAGGAGAGGCAGGGGAGAGAGAGAGGATGGCGTGCGGATAAGGGGCTGGATCACATTCAAATCCAGGCCACATCCTTATACTCCATATAGTACGCACTCGACCTGGTGAGCCACCAGGGTGCCCCCTTGCATGTCTTATTCTGGATTACTCTATAACCCCTTCAATAAAACTCTCCTAAAGACGGACAACTCTGGAATCCTCCTAGAAAGGACATTACTAATCTACCTCCAAGTCTTTTGTCATTTTTGCACTGTTATTGTATTTGGAAATAACCTTCACTAAATTGCACATCATTTCCCACTGTTATTTGGAGAGGCAATCTTTCCTAGGTGCAGTTTTAAGTTCAAAGCATGTTTTCCTATCTAATCTCTGTTTGGCTCTCCCAGCGTGACACCAGCTATTGTTTTTGTTTTGTGATGTCACAGGGCCTGGGGGCAGAAAGCAAGAACCTATACCCTTTCCTTCTCCCCGTCATCCAGCTGAGCACTGATGTTTCACAGCCACCCCATGTCTACTTGCTGGAAGACGGACTGGAGCTTTGGTAGGGACACACACACACACATACACACACACAGTGCACACCAGTAAACACAATTAACTTGAACACGATTTGAGACTTTCTTCTCCTTGTTAGGGTCCGCTGCTTATTTCTGTATGCATGTAAATGCGCTCCACTCACCGACATAAAAATTGAAACTGTTGTTTCACCTATTGGTCACTGAAACCTGCACAGCATATAGCTCGGGAAAGACGAATAAATAGTTTTCCCAGTTTGAGACATAGAATACATGGAAGGCCCTATCAACCCCATCGGTTTACCTTTCACTTTAGCACAGTTCCAAGATTATTTTTCAATATGTATCACTTTCTGACTAATTTGATGTCATTTACTTACTCCAGTGAGTAAGTCACATTGTAAGCACACGTTTTTTTCCCCCGCTCTCTTCACTTTTTGGCTCACAAACTTGTGAGCCCAAAAGTTAAATTCACTCTTAAAGTGCTCCTGATAGCATATTATTAGGATTTTGTGGAATTTAGATCATATGAGCTTCTAACTATGCAAATGATATGATTTGATGATTGTAAAACATGGGGTGATTATTTCAATAGCAAGTCATTCTAGGTTGTTCGTGTTCCGTTTCACTCACTCACTCACACAGATGGAGAAAGGAGGTATTGGTCATATTACATATTGTATGACAGTCATCCTGTAGCTGATGTCCCACAATAAATGTGATCTTAAACTCTACAGAAGCTCAGCAATTCATCAAACTACCTTCCTGTAAGCACTCATCGTCTCTCACGTGCTGACACACGCAAAAACGTGTATGCACCTGCTATTGGTTTGCTACAATAGAATAACATTTAATCTACAAACCATTATGAACTTTTTTGCATTCTCTTTTCTGTCTCCTTCTTTACCTCATTTATCTTTTTCTCCGTCCCTCCCCGAGGGGACCTGTAGAGAAGTCATCGTGTGACATTGCACTTGGAGCACGACGTGTCTGCAATGCCTTCCATCCTCTCGGAAGCAGACGTTGTTTGCTTTGTTTATGGATTCATTTGTGTTATTCCCTCTTGCTTTGACACCATCACTCAGTTTGCCTCTCTTCAGCTCTCTCTCTCATCGAAGACACTCTGTCTCTATTTGTCTTTCTTTCTCTCTGGCTTCATTAGCTGTGTGTTGCGACATAGATCACTCATGAATATCCAAGAGACAGCATCTGCAGTTCTCCATAACACTACATTAACCTCGGAAAACTTGGTATTTTTTGGCAACTCCTCAGAAATTGTTTATACTCCACATTGCTTCGGAGGTAAGATGGTCATCTAGTAATTGACAGATTAGTGGTTCAATTCCCGGTCCCTGCCAAAGTGTGTCAAAGTGTCCTAACTGAAGCCCTATTTGTTAGCAGGTGCTGATGCTGCTCATTTCTCCTATACAATGGGACTGGTTAGAGGAAGAAGAAAATAGAAGAAGTTTTATTTTGGGGTCACTGTAAATATACATACAACAAAATGTCTTCCTTAAATTTAGGCCATGTTATTGCATAGGAGTAGTGAGTGACTGCAACGCATGGGGCCCAACTCCAGTTCCTTTTCCTTTTGCCTTGGTCAGGGCCACAGGCTGTTGTATTAACCCTAACATGCATGTCTGTTTGATTGTGGGAGAAAACCCATGCACATACAGGGAGAACATGCAAACTCTACACAGAAAGGATCTGGGACGGGATTTGAACACACAACCTCCTTGCTGTGAGGCAACGTTTTTAAAATCGGTGGATTTCCTGGGGAGAAAAATAAGAGCCGGAACCACAAGCTCGCCTTTGTGTATTTATTAAGCACTTGGAGTTACAGAGCAATAGTTTCAGCGCTGAAAGGACAGAGCCTGCTCGCAGAATATGTAAACAGGGTCTGACCCTGAGTAATCAGATACATTGGTATTTATACACTATACAGACAGGGTGGCTGAGGCAAGGATGTGATCAGCAGCCAAGTGTGGTGTCCAAGTGTGCTATCTTGTCTAGATGTTGCAAGGAAAGGCGTCACTAGCAGTCGAAATCTGCCGCAAGGACAGAGTGAGATCACAGGTGCAGAGCACACGAGACCAGGTTATGCTGCTTTGTCTTGATGCAAGAACGAAAGGCACCACTAGCAGGGGATATCTAATTCAAGGACTGAATGGGGCGAAGCTCATGCAATGTGGTTATCAGAGCTTATATGATAAATTGCTATAACAGACAACAGTGGTAACCATTGCACCATCGCGCCGCCCCACATGCAGGGAACGCATTCTGCTGTATGTATCTACAAAGACATAAATAACGCTTCTTTTTCTAAATGTACTCATAAGTTCTGCTCAGTTTGCAGAGAGATGCATCCTTATCCGTATATATTTCATTGCATGATTGGAACAACCGCTTTGATGAGCCATGTCCATATGCTCAGTAGAGATGCTGACTACTACTACTTCTATGAGAGCCCTTAGGAAGGGTAATTTCCATCCATCCATTGTCAACCGCTTATCCGAAATCGGGTCGCGGGGGAACTGGAGCCTATCTCCGTTCTCATTGGGTGAAAGGCGGGGTACACCCTGTATGGGTCGCCAGTCCATCACAGGGCAGAGCAGTTAGGGGAACAGTGTCTTACTCAAGGACACCTCGACACGCTTCTCTGCAGGACCGGGGATCGAACCTGCAACCTTCCGATCGCCAGGCGACCGCTCTACCCACTGAGCCATGCCGCCCCTCACTGAGCCATGCCGCCCCTACTTCCACACTAATAATGTAAAAATAAAATTCAGATAATTCACATTATTCAAACAAGTTTTCATATTCGTGGTAGAATTTGTTGCAGAATCATGGTACACCATTCCTATTTGCATAACTTTCCTTGTAAACTTTTTTGGTAATCATTAGCAATTTTGCAAAACTACTTCCAAAATCAATTTCTTCTACATCTTTCTGTTGCTGGTATGAAAGTGTTGACATGTTGATTGAGCACAAAACGAACAGGATGAGTCGACATAAGGGCGGGGACAAAGCTTGATTGTTGACTTAGAATTCAAATGTCAATGTTATGGATGAATCTTCGAAGCTTTGAATTATTCTGTGCAGTCCTACATTTTGTCTCCCTCACTCCTCTTTAATTCCATTTCACCCATGCCCCTCAACTTTATCTGTTCCCTTGCTTCTTCTCTGTTCTTCTCTTTCTGTTCTTACCGACTTTACTTTTCTCATATCCTTTCAACTCTACACTACTATATAATCTACGTTATTGTCTCTCTTGCTCTCCCTCTACACTTTCCCTTACATTCTCTGTCTTCTCTCCATGCAGGTTGGTGACATTGGAAAACAGTCCAGCCATCACTCCTGAGCTACTCAGAATTTTCCAGAACATGTCCCCCTTGCTGGGTGAGTTTGCAGGCTTCTGTGCTTGTGTGCATTTATATGCGAATGTGTTTATTCACTCAAGTAACTATAATCGCTTTGGGTATTCGTTTGACAGACTGAAAGTGAGGCAACAAAAGGGGGAAATCGTAGTATTATCCCTTTGCTATGCCTAAGATAGTGGGTTGGGTTGGCTTGGGGTGACATGCTGATTGACAGGGTGGTGTTAATATGTAATGTGCAGTGGGGAGTGTAACCTAATGGGAACCATTACTACACATGGTGAATTATAACAAATTTGTAAAAAGACTAAGAAAAAAAAGTTTACCGGATAAACTTGGGAGAACTGTCAAGATGCTGTAAATATGTAAGCACCCAAAAATATGAAAATGTGACATAATAGACTAGTATATATGTATGCCTAGTATGATGATACCATAAAGACTCTATCTTTATGGAGCTGTGGGTATGATATGACAAATCACAGCATGTGTGCATTATGATTAATCATAGTTTGCATTATTCCAAACTACAGGCACTTGTATTGGTGTGAGTTGCTGGTTTGCAGTAGTCTGAATGCTACAGGGCCATTTGCTGGCTCTGTAAGAAGTTACCACTGACAGCTAACTGAATGGAACTTTCTATGTGAATTATTACAAGCTTGGAGGAAAGGGACACTGCATATTATTCTGTAGCATTAAGATGTTTGTGTAGTTTTATGCATCTTTTGTTTGTATGGGGGGGTTTTGTCTGAAGAACAGTATTCATTTGACTACTGCTATAGGATGTGAGGGGCCCGATTTAAAATAAATCTCAGTATAGTCGGAACAGTTCACTGAGCTACCAAGGGAACCAGGAGACCGAGTCTTTCAGGAAGAGCTGTTGATGGTTGGAATATACTCATTTGGGAGCTTCGTGTTGGCTCAACTGGATAACTCATACCATATGGACCAGACAGCCACCGTCTGGATGCAAAACAGGCCAGGGAGCCCTCTTGGATTTTATCCTATTTGATCCTTATGATATGTTTCACATCTGCCAGAGTTTTTCCCTCAATTCTCAGTAAAGAGGAGAAACTTGGACTGAAATATTTACCTGCAACAGCATTTAGTGTTGATCTCTGCATAGATTTAAACACATGCACTAGTCGTGGGCCAATCTCACTAGACATACCTGATGCATCAGGTTTTATGAGTTTAGTTACATGCCTAGATGTCGGCACTACCACAAAATAATTTCCGATAGCTTCATTTGAACACTGGTCAATCAGCTCGACTTTCCCTGGAGCTTTGGCTAGCTTTAGTGCTCTTGGTAGAGTGTAATTGCTGTTGGGGGCCGTGGTGGCTCAGTGGGACAGTGCATGCTTCAGGAAAGGATGAGCCAGACATCACGGGGACATCAGGAAGGGCATCTAGCTTTAATCCCGTATGCTCCATCTCAGTCTATGTCAACCCCCACAATGTGAGGCCTAATCGTGGCATATAAGAATGGACTGCTCTGGGAAAGTGTCATTGCTAACTTCAACAGACACATTACTCAATATGCATGCATGGCTGGTGGATCGATCCTTCTTATTACACCAAGCCTCACTCTCAGCCGCATTGATGATGAAGTTTAGAGCCACGGTGGCTCGGTGGGTAGAGTTCCCGTCAGGGAGTCAGGCGTCGCGGGTCCGTGTCCCACTGCGTAGCCCGGTAAATGTCAGGCGTTCATTGTAAAGCAATTTGAGTGGTCGTTAGACCAAAAAAGCGCTATATAAGAACAAGTCCATTTACTGTTCACCAAGTTTAAAGCACACACTGAGCAAAATCTTCCACCAACACGTAGGAGGAGTTGGGGATCTAAGTGTTGAACTCGAGGATTAATTAGATCCCCAACTCCTAATTAATTAGATGTGAAAAACATCGCATGACAAACACTGACGTCACTTTGCAAGCATCATGTAACCCCCCTCTATCACGGAATGGGTGGGTCCAAGGTAGAGGTGGGATTAGATCAAGGATTGGCTCTGAGCCCTTTCTGGTTTTTAGTGGTGATGGAAAGGTTGATGGACAAAATCAGGTAGGAGTCTCTGTTGATTATGATGCTCGTGGAGGATATTGTGATCTGTAGTGAGAGTAAGGAGCAGGTTGAGTTAAGTCTGGAGAGGTGGAGGTATGCACTGGAGAGAAGAGGAATGAAAGTCGCTAGGAGCAAGACAGAATACATAGGTGAACATGAGGGGAGACAGCGTAATGGTGAGGATGGATGGAGTAGATGTGAGGAAGGTGGATAAGTTTGCATATTTGGGGTAAACTGTTCAAAGTAATGGGGAGTGCAGAAGAGAGGTGAAAAAGAGAGTACAGGGAGGGTGGAGTGGGTGGAGAAGAGTGTCAGGGGTGATTTGTGAGCAAAGGGTACCAGAAAGAGTGATGGAGAAGGTTTTCAAGATGGTGGTGTGACCAGCTATGTTGTATTGTTGGACAAAAGACAGCACTGACAAAAAAACTGGAGGCAAAGCTGGAGGTGGCATAGTTGAAGATGCTGAGATTTACATTGGGAGTGATGGAAAATGACAGAATTAGGAGAGAGTATATTAGAGAGACAGTTCAGGTTGAACAGTTTGGAGACAAAGCAAGAGAGGCAAGACTGAGATGGTCTGGACATGTGCGGAGGAGAGATGCTGGTATACTGGGAGAACGATGCTGAATATGGAGCTGCCAGGCAAGAGAAGAGGAAGACCAGAGAGGAGGTTAATGGATGTGCTGAGGGAGGACATGCAGGTGGCTGATGTGAGAGAGGAAGATGCAGAGGACAGGAAGAGATGGAGATTAATGATCCACTTTGCCGATCCCTAACGGGAGCAGCCAAAAGTAGTAGTGGATTTATAACACGTACCAGGTTATTAATTATGTCTCATTTGGTGTTTTTTTTTTTTTCTCATCCATATTTGGGAATCAGATTTACAACCTTTTTGTAGGTTGTTCATACTTTGTTTGACAGCACTTGCACAGAGATAAGTAAGTGACTTCTTTAATCGTTAACAGGCACTCTTTCTGGAATTGTTCGAGTTTGTGAAATAATAGGAAACCTGGAGATATGTTGTTGTTATTTTCCCCCATTATTTCTCTCCATAAACATCAGCCTCTCAACGCTGGTTCCAGTAATGAGCATAAATTAATTTTGTTTATCAGAGCCAATGCAGCAGAGGTAGTTTTTACATGATTGTTGTTGTTGTTGTTGCTGTTTTCCTCCGTTTCCCCAAAGATCAGACATTGATGTCTTGTTTTGTTGCATTACTTGCTGTGCACTTATCTCATGAAAAGCAAAGTACGAACTGCTCTACCTGTAATTTAGATTTTCCACATTAGTCATGGAGGTGGACGTGCAGCACTGTTTTTTTTTTTTCTTTTTAAAAACATTGTGTAGAGGTATGATGCAGGTCAGAACAAATGCTCACACGTTATGAACAACTTTGGATAAGCTGTTGACGATGGATGGATGGATTATCAGTCATTTATCGTTGACTCTAAAAGACAGATCGCCAGCATTTTTAGAACAACTCACTGGGCAGTGTCTTTCAACTGTTTCTGCTTTCTCGTCATCACAGACATCTTGGTACACGGGAGTCTCCCTATACACCGGATTTTCTTCGATTTCTATGCTGACCCATGCTTTTCTCCCTCTTCTCAGGACACAATTACCCATCCGTGACTTCTAGACTTATTAAACCTTGTTCAGTGTAGTTGTATAGGGAATCGGCTACTCATCTCGTTTGCCAAAGCATCTGTCGGCAGTGTTGTTTTCACTGCACTGTTTCTGCAGTTGTTTCTGTCAGTGCAACATTACCTAGTCAAGTTGAGCCTTTCCCTCGAAGTCCCGCGGGCATTGTTTCGTTCTCTCCTGGAAGATGGCTATAATTGTTTTGATTCACTTTTCAAAAGACTGAGCTGTGACAAGGGATATGGCAAAGTATCAAGTGTTCCTCCTTCTCATCCCACATAGTTGTTCTGTTATTTGTGACATTTCTCCACCAGGCCACTTTGCCAAACGTTTTCGAACCCAAACACATAATGTGAAGTAATTATTGGTTCATGAGAATGCCAAAATCCAAGCTGCTTCCCCAACAACAATTGATAGCATGCCAGATCCAGTTTTTACAGCTTGAGGTAAAACCCCATTTTCCTCTCTATGCTGATAACCTACGCAGACTGTAAAATATGCCCATGGATATTAAGGATACACTTAAAAAAGCTTTATTAATGTTTCTGCAGTTGTTTTTCATGAAAATCCAATGAAAAACAAAACAAATGACTGATGTGTCTTGTGTTTATGAGCTGTAGTCTAGTTGAATGTTGATTAGATCACATTTCATTTAGCAGGACAGTCTGGTTCATTTAATACATTTTGGGAAAACAATGGATTTGCCATTGGTGACTTGAGCGGGTGGGAATTTACATGATTTTCCAAAATTTGAGTGTGAAGGTTAATAATCTAACCTCAAACCCTCATACCCTCAGTACAGGGGCTCCTTGAGGCTACATTCTCATAAAATTAGCGCGGAAAACATAATTGCAAAAGCTTAACATCTTTCCTTTAGCTTAAAGAACATGGATTAAACCTTAACATCTCATTCTGTGTTATGCAAGCATTATTGAGTCAATTAAAACTTCTGCAGTATGGTATGGTGGCTTGGACAGTCAAACACAGTTAAAAATGCAGTGGATTGTCAACAGGGCATCCAAAATAATAGGCAACCTACTCCCCCTTTGTTCACTCTATATACTCACTTGACTGTCTACTACTATATAAGAACAAGTCCATTTACCATTTACTGCTACTACTACTACTACTACTACTTTCAGCTGCTCCCATCAGGGGTCACCACAGCAGATCATCATCTCCATCTCTTCCTGTCCTCTCCATATTCCTCTGTCACACCAGCCACCTGCATGTCCTCCCTCGCCACATCATAAACCTCCTCTTTGGCCTTCCTCTTCTCCTCTTGCCTGGCAGCTCCATATTCAGCATCCTCCTCCCAATATACTTAGTATCTCTTCTGCACACATGTCCAAACTATCCCAATCTCACCTCCCTTGCTTTGTCTTTCTGATAATGAGCTATACGAATAAAATGGACTTGACTTGACTTTCATTCTCCATACTCACCAGACTGTGAAGTGAGCAAAGGAGATCATCTCTGACCCCTCACATCTTGCTCATCACCTCTTCCAGCTCCTCTCCTCAGGAAGGTACTACAGTTCACTGTCCACTAAACCTGAAAACTTCACCATTTTTCTCCTAGCTATCTATCAGGACTCTGAATTCCTCCCTTAGTTCCATCCTCAGACACCGCTGGTATACATATGTAATGCTATTATGTATCCATATGTGGCATATATACATACTATTTTTGTTTCTACTATTATGTGATATTGCCTATATCTGTTCTCCGTGGATGTATTATGCTTCAGAGTTTTCCATACTATTCCACACAACCAGCCTTGGTTGTGTGGCTAATAGACAATTCAATCTATCCATAGAAAGATTCAATCAGCACAAAGATATGCTTGGGTACATGTGAGATATAACATTATACATTTCTTTGAGTGGTCATTAGAAGAGAAAAGCACTATATAAAAATGAGCCCATTTACCATTCTAACTTGTTATTCAGTTTTTAAAAAGCTGTGTATGGTTATTGACAAAGGTGTTCATAATAAGTGACCAAATACAAAAAAATTTCGAGTTGCAGTTTTAAGGATTACATTAATCAGGCTGTTGTCTTGTTCCACAAAATGGTCAGTTATGTGGAGATTTAGGGGAGCCATGTTCATCTCCACCCGCTGTCGCCTCTTATCCTGCTGCCAGCCTTGTCATTTCAGAGATGCTCTGACTTCGTCACCTGGCCATAACAATATGGCCCCCGTCAAAGTCGCTCAGGTCTTTACCCCTGCCCACTTCTCCTGTATCCAACATGTTGACTACAAGAACTTATTGTTCACTAACTATCTAATCTAGCCAGACATCGACATGTACCCTTGTTTCGAGATGATCACTGTTCCTCAGTTCACCTATGATTGGTCATAATGTTTTGGCTCACAAGTATATTTCCCAATCTTTTTTGCTCTCTTATGATATTCATAAACAACTCAAACTTAGGGCCATGTCGGCAGCTTTCTAACAGGCCAGACAATGATGATGAACTTAGTATTGAAATACAATGATTGGAGAATGTGGTAGATAAGTTTGTAATTCAAACAAGCAGGGATGTGTCAAGAATGGTAAAATAGTAAATGAACTTGTTCTTATATCGCGCTCTTCTTGTCTAATGACCACTCAAAGCGTTTTACAATGAATGCCTCACATTTACTGAGCTACGTGGTGGGATACGAACCCACAATGTCTGACCCCTTGGCATGTGCCAGCTAAAGTAAGTTTGAGCGGTAATGCATGTAATGATAGAGAGAAGGAACTGCAAGTAGTCTCATTCTGCTTATAATTTTGTCTAGCTCCTAAACCTGCTAAAGTGACGGCTGACTTCACTCTTTTCTAAAGGAGGGTTTTATGCAGAGAGGGATGGCGATCTCTACGAGTCTACCACTGCCAATTGTCTCTGCTCACTCCAGTGATTAATCTCTCTCTGCATTTCTCACCAAAAACACAATATTGCCATTAGCTAACATCCAACTATTAGTAATTCTGTCTGCTCCCTTTAGGGGTCGCCACAGTGCATAATCCATCTCCATCTCTTCCTGTCTTCTGCATCTTCCTCTGTCACACCAAACACCTGCATGTCCTCCCTCACCACATCATAAACCTCTTTTGCCGTCCTCTTTCCCTCTTGCCTGGCAGCTCCATGTTCAGCATTATTCACCCAGTATACCCAGCATCTCTTCTCCGCACATATCCAAACCATCTCTATCTCACCTCCCTTGCTTTGTCTCCAAATTGTCCAATCTGAGCTGTCCCTCTAATATACTCGTTCCTAATCTTGTCCTTCTCCATCACTCCCAATGCAAATCTCAGCATCTTCAACTCTGCCACCTCCAGTTCCCCCCATCTGTCTCCTGGTTTTAGTCATTAAAGTGGCAAAAAGTGATGATGACATAGCAAAATACAATTGACATATTTGAGTAAAATCTTTTTTTTTTAGAAAATATTTTATTTTTGAAGCTCACCTAATGGTATTATCCTTAGAGTGTAGCTCTATGCATTACTATGAAGAATTCCTTAGCAAAGTTCTTCCCTGTTTCTCAGGGGTTGCCACAGTGGATCTTATCAATCCGTAAGATGATCCGGCAACATTTTACATTGGATGCCTTTCCTGACACAAACACTGACCCTATAGATGGAGGCACAGGTAGAGCACCAGATGCCATCCCAATATTTATGGACTTATGTCCTTGCTTATCACCTGGATCTATCTATTACTATACTCTCATTAAATCAAGAGCATTTGAATCAGATCATCAGGACATGATATTTTGATTTCTTGACTACCTGGATTATTGAGCAAAGAAAGATGTCTATTCACTCAATTTACAGCTGTTAAGCAAACTCCGCTGGCCTTGCATAGTTTATTATAACACAGTTATTTTGTCATCCATTGAGCCACCAACACTTGCATATTATTGCCCACCCTCTTAGCAGCTAATTGAATTTGTGATGTTGGGGTTCTCCTGTGATTAGCCAAACCTAGGACCATCTGTCCGACTACCAGATAGTAAAATGTGATTCGTTACTCCAGAGAGTGTGTTTCCATCGCTCCAGCCTCTAATGGCAGTGTGCTTGCAGCTCACTCTGAATAGATTGCAGAGTGCAAGGTAAAAGAAAAGCAGGAAAATGTGAATGCGTGCCTACCAGATACTACCTACCGCAAAAGCATTGAATACCGTGCTTTTAAGATGTAGTCTATAAATCCTATCATTTTTTTCAAATGTAAAAAAACACAACAACCAAATTAGTCTCAATTCTTTGATAGTGTAGAAAACAGGTTTACGTGATAACATATCAGTCAACAGATGCTCAGGCCATTACTTTCTTTTAGTCAAAATGGAGAAATCTCTTGATTTCTCCATTTTGGTTCCTTGCGATTGTTTCTCTAAAAAAAAAAAACCTCTGATCAAGAGCTCTCAACTTTCAGGCTCCTGCCTTCATATATCCCATGAGCATGTATAATAACAACAAACGATTTTAGTGCATTAATAGCCAATCACAGATGCTGTATGTCTAATGTGTGTCGTCAGCTTCACCATGTCGAAGATGCTATATTCCTTTATTCGTCCCATACGGGGAAAGTACCAGCCGCTCCAGGGTCTTCATCAAGTGGGATGTTAGTGCCACCAGCCTGCAGCTTTTGGGGTCCTTGGGGTAATGAGTCTTGGGCACTGGTACCACACAGGATGTTTTCCATAACCGTGGGTGGCACTCTCCCCAGCTTTAGGCTCAGGTCAAACATGTATTCCACAACCCCGCATAGCTGGTCTAGCATAGCTTTTAGAAAAAAAATTGCATTTTCCCATCAACCGTCTTCATTGTTGTCATCACATGAACTCAGTTTGAATGGCTGGCTATTTAGACCTTTGACACTTACAGTTAGAATGTGAAGGTCATTCAGCTTTTCATTAGTGTGCTGGAGGAGGAGAGCAAACACATTCACACTTAGATACTGGAGCACATTCACAGACTTTCTGACTAAAGTGATCATCTGTAGTCAAGTCACTCTATCCTAGTTCATGCTGTAAAATCCTAAATCATGCTGTAAAATCACATATTTTGGGAAAAGTCGTGGAAGATCAAGCTGCTTGCTTTTCGGGTTTTGGAGAAATATATTTTTTCCAAGGTCTGTGTACATCGACATGAGCCATGGTGCAAGTCTAAGCAGAGGAAAAGGGTTGGACACAGAGCACGACAACCCCAGACTTAGAAATTCTTATCAGTAGTAAAGCACATCCCCAACTACCTCATTAGTTTACCCAGATGCCTGTTAAGTGAAAACAGTAGACCTACTTGGAGAGATTATCATATCATGGGTGTAAACACAGTTATGCAGTTTTGAGCTTCATCATATTCACATTCACTGGGGTCAGTAGCATGCATTTGGAGGTTCATACTCATCAGTTCATTAATCGGGGTCAGTTTGTAATTGCTAGAGTAAGATGCTCTTGATGCAGATATTCATCAATGTTATGTTGAGAACGGAGCTGATAACATTGTGCGTGTTTACGAGCCCACTTTTGAGAAATTCCTCTGCTTTGTTTATATTGTATAAAAGTGGGCTGTGGCTTAATGACTAGGAAAATGTGGGTCCCAAAGCCAAACCAGTTGATAATCCTTGTTTTACACTACTCTGGATGACAGTTGGCATTGCGTATGATGACTTTAGTCTCGTGTGCAGCTGCTCGGCCATAGAAAACCATTTCATGAAGTTCCCGACAAACTGTTCTTGTGCTGATGTTGCTTCCAGGGGCAGTTTTGAGCTCGGCAGTGAGTGTTTCAACCGGGGACGGTTATTTTTTACTTTCTACATGCTTCAGCACACACTGGTGCTGCTCAGTGGTCTTGTGTGTCCTGCTGTTTCACAGTTTGACTGTTGTTGTTCCAAAAACATTTCCACCCCACAATTATAACACTTGCAGTTGATCTAGCAGGGCAGAGATTTGCTGAACTCGGTAGCTGGAAAGGTGGCATTGAAATGCTGTCAGTGACCTCAGTACGACCCGTTCTAATGCCAATGTTTTTCTGTGGAGATTGAATGGCCTTATGCTTGCTTTTGTGATTCGGCTAGCAATGGATGTGGCTGAAATGGCTAAACTCACTGATTGAGGGGATGACCACATGCTTTCGTCCATCTAGTGTATCTTACTGCAGTGGTTGCGTTTTGCTGGATTGCTGTTATCAACCGTGGTCATTTTTTGACTTATATTGATATTTCTATCAAAATGCAGACATATGTGATGGTCTATGTGTAGTGTTGAAAAATGACATAACCAGTGATAAGGACATTATATGAGCAGGTCCTGGCAGTTGTCTGAAACCTTTTTATTGACCAAAATTTTATGGATTTTTTTAAATGCTTGTGCAGTTCACTTGTTTTTTAGATACAACTGAAACTCTGCTTGCAGTATTCAGTAAAATGCCTCAAAATGTACATTTCTTAAAGAAAACGCCGCTTTCAAAACTTTAGTACCAATTTCAAATCACAGCTCGCTCTTGATACCCAAGTTCATTGGGTATCAAGAGCATTGTTTGAGCATAGTTCATTGTTTGGGTCATGGGGGCTCAGTGGTAGAGTGTGCGCGTCCAAGCTGGGCATCGTGGGTTTGAGCCCACCACAGGGCATCAGGAAATGGCATCTGGCCTTTAATCCTCCATGCTTGGTAAATGTGAGACATACTTTGTAATGTCTTTTTAGTGGTCACTAGACTAGAAAAAACACTTTATAAAATGGGCCCGTTTATCATTTATTGCTTAGCTAACCAAAAGACACAGCCACATGCAAAAGGCAGAGCAAATATTTAGAGCTTTAAAATTAACCTTAGCTTAATGGTAACATTAGGCAGTTGAAACCTATTTGATTGCAAGTCCACTGATGGTAACTGCTGGATTTCTAATGGTGTACAGCTGGACTATCAGGTCAACCCCAGAGTCCTTGATTTCTGATTTTATAAGGGGTGGCATAGCTCAGGAGGTAGGGTGGTTGTCTAGCAATCAGAGGATTGGTAGTTTGATCCCCAGCCCACGCAGTAATTATGTAAAATTGTCCTTGAGCAAAATAATCAACCCCTAACTACTCCCAGGGCACTGAAGCTGCTCATTGCCCCCTATACTATAGAATGGGTTAAATATAGAGAATACATTTTGTTGTATATATGTACAATGACAAATACATTTTTAAAATGAAGCTTCTTTCTGGCAAACATACTTCATTTTGATGCATTTTCCTTGTGGTATTCTGTGAATCCCTGCAGTGTTTTTACAACCCTTCTTAGAGTCTTCACGCATAATCAATAATCCATCTAAGGGAATCATCACAAAAAAAGGTGAATCGGTTCAAATTGATAAGAAGTTTATTCAGA
This sequence comes from Regalecus glesne, assembly GCA_900302585.1. Classification (NCBI taxonomy): domain Eukaryota; kingdom Metazoa; phylum Chordata; class Actinopteri; order Lampriformes; family Regalecidae; genus Regalecus; species Regalecus glesne. The sequence continues at coordinate 16,228 of OMLC01097663.1, forward strand.
AACATTTCATCACTTAACCGTTGAACCAATTCACCTTTTTTGTGAAAGTATCTCTAACCATGGTTTTGTCGTTCTGCCAGTATGTATATGGGCCTGATATGAGCAAGAGACAAAAATTAGCTTCACTTTTTGGCTTCTCTCAGAAATCAATAGTTATGCGTTTAATACAACAGAAATAGCTATAATCCACACATTTTAGCAGCTGATAATCCTCTTGGGTGGAGTTATTTAACATCAAACATCTGTGTACCCCTGATAGATGGAGGGCCATATTATTCCCTCTTACAGTTTTGGCATTGTCTTCTCTCAGGGCGCTTATTCTGGATATTTAATTGCATTTTTACATTTCTTTGATAAGAGCTTTAAGAGCCCACCCTCTCTCAAGTAGGAAGAATGGCATCTGACTCATTTGTTGTTGTTGTTTCCATGTAACATTTCTGGAGAAAGATTAATTTCAATATGGGGCAATATTAGGAACATTCAGCGCTTAAAATGTTCTATTGTGGGGGTGGACAAGGATGTAGATGATGTTTGGAGGATTAAGACCAGATGCCCTTCCTGACGCCCTGCGGTGGGTTAGAATTGACGAGCCAGCCTGTTCGAATCCACTTCAGGGTATGAGGAAGGGCATCCGGTCTTCATCCTCTGAGCTCCATCTAAATCAATGTCAACCCCCACATCATGGGGAGTAATCATGACATGTAAAATAGACCTCTCTCAGCTCAGTTCTGTTTTTATGGTGGCCTGTGCTTGAGACCTAAATCCATGGACATCTAAGGATCCAGAAGATCGCAAGAAACATTTGACCTCAGAAACACTGTAGTCTCCTGCTCAGATCTGGAGCAGGTCAGCGGCAGAGTGTATGCATCAGGAATTGATAAACTAGGCGTCACAGGTTTGATTCCACCACAGCTTGTCAGGAAGGGCGTCTGGCCTTAATCCCTAATGCTCCATTGAGGTCCTTGTCCAACCCTACAATTTGGGAACTAATCATGAACATATAAAATTCATTTAAAAAAAAACCTATTTCTAATGTTAAGAGAAGGTTATTATTTTAAGTATGGAAAAGTATGGAAAACTTCCCTTTAGTGATAGTCACATTAAAATTAGCTTAAAAAACCCACCCTATCAGGTTAGAATTTTAAACATTCCAGAATGCAATATGACTCGATGTACATCAGCCCCTGAAAGTGGGATGGCATAAAACAATATGTTTAGCCTTAATAAGTGGCTTAAAGCATTTAGCCCACAGGTAGTCTTTCAAGATTTCTTAGCACATTGGCCTTGTTTTATGATCTAGGTTTGGAAATTTATGGAGTTTTCCCTAGGGTTCATTTTTGGCTGAAAAAAGAATACTATTACCTCGCACTGAACTGGACCTTTGGATTTTCAGGCAGCATAGCGGAGGAGAAAGGACGGT
>OMLC01097683.1:0-10804 GCA_900302585.1 Regalecus glesne
GTGCTCAAAAAAGATGGCAGAGCTATTTTATGCTTCACACAACTCTTCAAAGGAATTCTGAAATCAATTAGCCTTGTCAAAAGCATGTCCTCTGTCTCTCCCCCTCCCTCTGTCCCTTTCTTCCCCTCACCGACTCTCTCTCTCTCTGTATCTCTCCTCCTCTGTCTCTCTCACCCTGTCTGTATCTCTCCTCTGTTTCCCTGTCTCTCTCTCTCTGTCTCTCTCCTCTGTCTCTCTCACCCTGTCTGTATCTCTCCTCTGTTTCCCTGTCTCTCTCTCTCTCTGTATCTCTCCTCCTCTGTCTCTCTCTCCTCTGTCTCTCTCACCCTGTCTGTATCTCTCCTCTGTTTCCCTGTCTCTCTCTCTCTGTATCTCTCCTCCTCTGTATGTCTCTCTCCCCCGTCTCTCTGTATCTCTTCCCTTCCCGTGCGTCTCTCCGTCTCTCTCTACCCCCGTAACCATAACCCCCCCATCCCTTTGCTGCAGCATAATGTATTCCCAGACCTTAACCTGAATGTTTGCATAAGACAGTAACACAGCGGGATGCACACACATTGGTGTTGTTGGCTTTGATGTGTGGGGAAGGGGACTGTTTGGGCTGCATAATGAGACCTCCTATGACCATTGTTGAATAATTTAACTTCATTAACTCAGCAACAAAATTATCTGAGACTTGTGCAGCTGAGCTGAGCAGTAGTTATCACATCTGTGTTTGTATGTGGTTGTGTGTGTGTGTGCGTGCGTGCGTGCGTGTGTGCGTGTGTGTGTGAAGCACGTGTATAGTGGTAGGGCACTTGATATGGGGTTAGGTGGCATGGGACATATTAGTCACCATGGTTACAAATTGACCATTTACCCAGTGCAGTTCTCTGGTTGTTGGAATGGAATAAGACTTTACTCCAGTCATTTGTATGCCTGTCCTAGACCGTCCTGTTCCTTCCTTGGCCGTCCCAATTCCCGTCTGATGTGTGATAGCCTCTCAGTTGGTACCGTGACCAATTTCCTGGACCGGGTCACTTTCTGATTCAATTTTATTTTTCCAGGCTATTCCTGACTCTCCGATATAATCACCCTATCATAGTCTCATGATATCTGATAATACCATATAATATCTCTGACTACTGATCTGATATGCATCCATATCATATGCTTTTAATATTCGATTGATTTCTACTCTTAACCTTACCTATTTCATGTCTTATTCTGTCATACCTACGGCCTTATATGTATGTGCATGTGAACACACATCTAACACAAGATATGTGAGGCATTCATTGTAAAGCACCTTGAGTGGCCTTTAGACTAGAAAATTGTTATATAAGAACAAGTCCATTTACCATCCATGCAAGAACAAGTCCAAGATATTGTTACCTGCATGACCTCACCCCCAGGTATATTTCTGACCTTCTCACTCCCGATTCCACTTCCAGACCCCTCTGATCCCCACTTTGTGAAAATGTGTTTTTAAAATGTAGATATGTATAAACTTTCATGTACTGCTGTTGGGTTGGCAGTAGTTTTGATGTTGTAGTAGCAATAATTTATGTGTTTTTATGTTGTAGTTGTAGTATTTTCATGTAGTTGTAATTGTTGTTGGAGTTGTAGTGGTTTTTTTGTTATAGTAGTGGTAGTTTCTAATAGAGGAGTCAGGTTCCCAGGCAGTTATGGGTATTTCCTACCACTAGATGATGCACCAGGACAAGTCAGACCTTGTTATCCACAATAGAACTTCAACTACATGTGATTTTAATGTTGTTGTACATCTCCGTTGAGATTTGCAAGTTAAAAACCTCACAAGAACAGACTGTCTTTCCTGTTATGATTTTCTTTTTTAAAATCAAAAATCATAGAGATAGGAGATCACTTCTTTACATGGCTATATATTTGCATTAATGAGGGGAGTTTTCATGACTGGCGTCAATTGGAAAAACTTTAGAGTTGTTTTTGCTGATGTCCGCAGAAAAAAATCATTGGTGCCAACCTGCCCTACATTTAAAACTGACAAACCTCCAGAGTCAGGAAACATGCAGACAACATCGTTGCAGACCTATCACATCCTCCTCAAAACCTGTTCCAGCTACCTCCCCTCTGATAGGCGTTACAGAGCACTGAACACCCAAATAAAACACGGATAGAAAAAGAGTTTATGTCCACAAGCTGTCATTCAAATGAACACTTAACATTATCAAGTTCCAACCAGTATTTGGTCCCTTCCAAGTATTTACATGAGAAACTATTATTTGGTTATATCTTGTTGTGACAAAGTGATTTGAGGGATCCACCAGCGGTAGGGTGCAAACAGGCCAAGCGTATGTATCCATGCACCAATGTTTAATGAAATAAATACTTGCCTATTTGGGTTGAAAAGTGAATTCTTTAGTCCTCACCACTGGCCATTTTGCAATTATGTCAGAGAAGAGCTCAAGTGCTGTTAGTACCTGTGAGAGCCATGAAACGAAGTCAATTCCATGTACGTGAAAAGCTGAATGGTCAACAAACTCATTCTGGTTCCGATTCTTATGTTTTAGGATTCCATCTAGTCCATGTGAGTTGCCTGGTCATTTGAATCACTCAGAGATTCAAACAAAAACCACGGGAGGCCGTTTTGAAGACGTGTCTATGATCCATCATGAAAAGGTAATCAGGTTTATTCTTTTAATCAACAAAGCATCTGCCTTGTTGCCCTGGCTACTGAAAACAGACTAAGGAGATTGTTGCATTTCTCAATGTTTTCTGTGTGAGTCAATGGGACCCTTTTTTTAACATTTGAGTTTGATTTATTCTGGCTTGTGTCATGTTGTGATGAATCAAGAAATGGCACTAATATGACCAACTGGTAAGATTAGTCTGGTCGGTCTAGATAGAGTCTGAAAGGGACAGGGTCACCTCCAGCTTTAGGTAGTGAAGTTACCATAAATCACAACAGTCAATAGACTGTGGTCCTTTTTACTATGGGTGCTTCGTAAAGCATGAACCTCGGACTCACTAAGAGAATATTCCCTCTGTCTGAAATGTAAATTCAGGGGCCTGTGGTAGCTCAGAGGTGGAGCACGCACCTCAGGAAATGACAAGACTGGTGTCATGGGTTCAATCCCACTGTGGGATGTCAGGAAGGGCTTCCGGCCTTAATCTCCCAGACTGCATCAAATCCATGTCCACCCTCACAATGTGGGGACTAATAGTGACACGTAACAAAACAGACCCTTTAAGAAAAGTTACTGCCTGGGATAAGGACATTAGTATTTTACATTGGGAATACCTTGTTCCAGTTTACCCCTGTCTAAGGATTTTTTCAGAGATTTTAATGTCCTTTTAATGACTTAATGTCAATTTTAGGAGTACATTTTTTCAGTTGTTCATCACAAATTATATGATAAAATGTCTTTGTGTATTTTATTTAACTGGATCCAGTTGAGGTAGAAAAACACATTTAACAAGTACAGTTGTGAAGCTACAACAAACCATCCATCCAAACACACACACAGTGTACAGTAGATACAATGAGCAGGGTGAGAAAGGTCAGTTCATGCAATAATTATACAAATTAACCTCAAACAATTAGAGAATAAATCACATGATTATAGTAATCTTCAATATCCCCTTCTAACATTTTCAAGTTAGAGTTGACACAGCCAAAATTCCAACATTATACACATGATACTCAACAAAAGGTGTGGGTGGAATGATTGCCAGGTACCCAATGAGATCTTGAGTCAATGTTATTATTCATGTGTCTACCACACAGTCCAGGAATAAACCCCTCTTCAATCACAGGAAGGGGTAAAAAAGGGAAAGGGGTTTAGCTTCAAGAGTCCTGCTAATCCATAATCCCTCTCTGTGCTCCAACCCCACTCTATAATTCTCACTGTAAACCAGGGGTTTAGGCGCTGGAAGTTACGGCACTTGGATCTGATTGGGCGTCCCTTTCCATCATCAGAGGGCTGACCGGCCTATAGGACAGCAGGAGAGAAGGAGATGGGCAGAGGAGGTGAGTGGGTTATATGGGGTAGCAGGCTAGGAGGTTTGACCAATTATAGATTTGTGGATTGTGGGGGTAATCTACCCTGGATTAAGACAAGTAGCCTTCTCTAGGACCAAGTGGTTTAACAAGTAACATATAACCATGCACTTTGGCTTTAGGTTCATATGGAGATAATGATTTCTACCAAAAGCTTACACGAGAGCTGTTCAAACACTTGTTGGTTGAAAATGAACTCAATCAATTCCACTCCTTATTATTGGATTTGGACCCTCACAGTTTTAAGGGGTCGGTTCAAGACTTTGGGTTGCATGCTTTCAATACTTAATTTGGGACCCAGAGTCAGAGATATCTTGTCTTTGCATTTCTTTCTTTCAAAAGTTGTCTTCTTTGCATACGTTTATTGAAGAAATTCCAGCAAGAAAGCGAATCTGATTATAGATGGAGGTCAAAACTGAAAAATACTCTAGGATGGTTTTTGTAGAATTAAGACTATGGCACCTAAGAGGGCTACAAAAAATGTATTTCAAATATATTGATTGAGGAAATCTAGTTGTTTTCTGTTTAATTTTTTCGGGGGGGGGGGGTTGAAGTTGAATAAGGTCTCTTGTGCATCAAGTTTTTTAAACTCATGCTGATTAATTGGATTGTCACAGTTATTCTTCACCAAGATAGATTCCCCATAAACACAACCAACAAAGACATCTAAACCAGCCTCTTGTCTGTAAAAGAAAATGTAGTCAACGCTGTCAGTCAACCAGACAAACAAGTTCCACTCATTGAAAAAGAAAGTGCTATAATTTTCAGGTATGTCCTCATTGTATATTTGACAATGCCCTGAATCACATCCATTTTGTGTGACTGTTTAGAGTTGGAATGCCATGCATCTGTTATTTCCCTCTACATATGTGATTATGCTTTGAGAATTTTGCTCTTGAATTTGAAGGAGGAAATGATCATTCTGCTTCACGATTGGGACTTTGAGTCAGTAGATTATAAAAGTGTAGGTTAGCCGTTTTATTTGCCATCACAAACAAACACACCTACAAGTTGAATAATGATTATAGAAAGGTCATCCTGTAATATTTTACATCTACGGCCATGGTAACTTGGTGGTAGATATAGCCAGGCGTTGCCCAATACAAAGTCATTGCATATGACAAATTACACTACATACCTTTCTTTGTTACTAGCAGTGGGAGGCCTGCTTCCCTTTGCTTGGCTGGGAATTTGACCTCCATCATGAAGAAACTCTGGCTGGGAAGTCGAAGTAGGCCTCTGCTCTGATTGGGTTCGTCTTGTAGAGATCTCTGTCTCTCGTGTGGGTAGCCTACCCCGGGTGGACTCCCTCCATGGCCTTGGTAGCACAGAACTGCTAGGAGGTGTCCAGGTCTCATTTTGAGTGAAGACTGAACGAGCATGGCTGAAGGTCAAAGAGGGGGTGAATTCCTCAGTGTTGCCCTCTCTGGCCCAAGTCTGGGTCCTCGGAGAACCTGGGCGTGATGATGGCCTAGATGGCCCCAGGGTAGGTTGGACACTGAAGGCAGGGGGGCTAGGGAATCTGTGGTGCACAACAGGACAAGATGGTGGTAGACGGACTCTAGAGACAGGTGGAGCTATCACCGGCAGGCTGCTGGGCATCGTGTTGGCTTCATAAGGGTCACCACTCCCTTGTACCTGATTCGGCGAAGTTTCCCTAAAGTCACCCTGATGAGTTTGACTTTTACTCACTGGGGATTCTGCAGCATTGTGCAGATGGATGATTTTTCGGGTTTCTTGGTATACAGTAATGATCTTCTTCCCCTCCAGATCAAACTCAGTTTCTTGTTGCAGTTCTGCTTTTTGTCCTGGTTGTGTTACCGTAATGGAATCCTGTCTAATAGGACGGGAAGGTGAGATACTAGTCGATCTTTGCCGCATACTAATTCGGTTTGGCAGTACTGCCACATTCTGCACGGATGCCCTCAGGCGCTGGGATGCAGCAGACCTTTGATTTGCTACAGAGCAACCCTTTTCTGAGTCCTCCTGGGCCTCCTGTGCATCTCCTGGGGTCATATTGGTACTCTGGAATGATTTGTCCATTAGAACCTCAGGAGGAGGAGGAGGTAGGCTGTCTACGTCCAAGTCATCCTTGCCTTCTGGCCAGCTGTTGTTGTTGTTGTTGCCGTTGTTAACCAAAGGCCCGTCCCCATTTCCTATATTAGGTAGCCGAATGTTTCCATATCTTCTTGGCCTCTTGATATGTGGTGGTATATTAGCAAGACTCTGCCCTGGTCTGCCATCAACTCCCTGGCTAAAAGTGTTTATCAGTCTTCTGACAGAGTTGCGGCCAGGTGGATGGGGTGCTAACACAGGTATAGGGGTTTGACGTGTCTTCAGAGGCCCTTTTGGTACACCTCTCCCTAAGCCACCAAGAGAATGACGCCTCAATCCAGCCCTGTACAAGCGGGGCCCTACAAATTCTGTGTTTCCACAGTTCACTCTCATCTTTTGAATTCTCTGATCCAAGTCTCTCTTGCTATGTTGCAGCTCCAGAAGCATTTCGGTACACCTGGTGGCTGATGGCGAGTGTTCTGGTTTTGCTAAAATGGCAGCAGTCAGTGGTCGTCTCAGGTGGGGATCTGGAGTGCTTTTGGAAGCCATGTGGGGGAAAGCATGGCTGGGGTCTGGTGGTGAGGAGTTTGATCTCTTCCTAGCAGGCTGCTCACAGTCATCCTCCACATCATCCTCGTCTTCTTCCTCATCCTCTTCCTCCTCCTCCTCTCCTTCATTTAGCCCCACTTGGTTTGGCAAATAGTTTGGTGGGGTGTCGAGGGCAGTGCTGACATTACCCATAGAGCCACAACTTCCAGACCCAGCACTCCCTCGATGACGGCGATATCTCTCGGAGCCAGTCAGGGACTCGTTCTCACCTCCTATACCACTGTCCTCACTGTGCAGGGCCGAGTCCTCAGGGTTGGACCCCTTAATGGCTGCCTCTTCCACCCGGGCCAGCACCTGTGTCAGCCGTCGCTCTGTGGCCTGCTTGATGCGTAGCCTTTCACCCAGCAGCCTGGAGAGGGAACCAAAGTACTCCACCACCTCCTCCAACGTAGCATCTCCAAGTCCTTTGACAGATTTACCTACAAGTCTCATTTTCTCAACAGAATGCTGAAGCAACTGATGTAATAGGTCTGGAGGTGGATAGGAGGTGTTTGTGTCCATGTTAGGTTTATTTGATATATCAGATAAGCCTGTCATTCCTGATGACCAGGCCATATAGTCCCCATGCTCCTTCAACATCAGCTCCCCCTCCTCAGCCATCTCCTCAAGGGCCTGGTTAACCTCCTGAAAGTGCAGCACCAGAGCTGTCATCATGGGCTGGATGGACAGTTTAGTCTGGGTCGCCTGGTCCAGAAGACTCATCAGAGTGTCATATCGAGAAATGTTTGGGTTCAGGTAGTCATAGGCTGCTCGGTGTGCCCTCACCATTTGTGGTGGGAGATCTACCTTCTTATGGCCGATGGAAGCCTTTCTCTGCTTCTCTGTTTGTCTTTTCTTTCCTAGGCATTTATTTTTCCCTCTCTTCTCCACCTTTTTGTTTTCATCCACTGAGATGTCTTCACTGTGTCTGACTTTTTCCTGTGGTATCTCAATCACCCCAGTTTCTTCTATGCACTCCAGGATTTGTGCCTTGGCCGCATCAGTGACCATCTGAGGCAAATTAGCTTCTTCTTCAACTGGCAACGTAGATTCATTTTCTCTCTCTTCAGTTCTCGAGCATTTGTCTTGATTGTCTACCTGCTTAAGACCAACATTGTCCTCTTTTTGTCTTGCCAACAGAACATTTTGAGCCCCATGAAATTGTCCTCCTGCACACAACTTTCCTTTAGAAGGGGAACAGCCCATTTTCTCATTCAGATGTAATAAGTCGTAGAAAAAAAGATGAAATACTTATGCTCTGTAGATGTAAGGAGTGCAGTGCGAACTCAAAACCTCAGCAGAGGAGTGAAGTCATACTCATGCATAGGCCACCTGCCTTCTCTCCCGATTGAACAATTGGTGAGTTGAATTTTCAGGAAAAAAATCCTCCACAACAGGCTCAAGTTAGGAATTGGCCTCATCAGATACCGTCTCAACAGCTCTCCGTTCTTCTCCCGAGTTTTGTGTTAGTGAGGCGCAAGGAAGACTTTGACAACCGGGTCCTCACTCCCCTAGCCGAGTTTGTGACTGGAAGCAACCAAGAGGATAAGAAGATTCCCGGTTTCTTCTCGCTCTCTCCTTCAGCACGCACAGATGGTCACGTTAATGCCAACACACGCACACATATACAAGCTCTCTCTCTCACACACACACACACACACACACACACACACACACACACACACACACACACATGCAAGACGCTAAGCTCATCAGGCTAATCAGGGCCCAGTATGCCAGGTGGCATTTTTAGCCTTGTGTACTGTGCTGTTGTTGTGTAACTTAACAATCAACCAGTATGATAACGTTACAGATAACACTTTATTCCTGTATGGCCAGTTCGGTTTGGTTTGCACTTTAGTTGAGGTTAATATTTCAGTAAATGCCCACTATGTCATGGAATTCTTAACATTTTTGGTTCAACCTTCACACTCATACACCTTGGCAACACACACATATCATCTCTCTCTCTCTCTCTCTCTCTCTCTCTCCCCCCTCCCCCCTCCTACCAACCCTTCTCGTAAACACAATCATGTCATGACAGGTGCTTGCTCTCCGACTTTCCATACAGGAAGCTAGGACTTTCTTTGACGTGAATTTCAAATATGTTTCTGCTATCAGATGAGGCTATTTCTGTCTCTACTGGGAAACTATGAAAGTTTCCCAGTACCTGGGAAACTACCTGCTTTCTTAATCTTGTTGGGGGAAGCAGGGAATTCAATGCCTTCAGGGATTTACATTGTGTACTCACAGGGGATACACACACACACACACACAAACAGGATTTGTATTCCGGCCGTTTTTCCCCCCTAGCGGGGGTTGACCGGTCCATGGATTCGTCTCCTCCAAGTCATTGACTCTCCATGAATTTTGTTGTGGAGCGAAGTTTTTTTTTTTTATGACCGGATGCCCTTCCAGACGCCAACCCTTTAGTCGCCTCTTACGACACGCAGGGATACGGTGGATGAATTCTGACCCCCATCCACAGAGGGGTCACAGGGGATAGATGTATAAATACAAAATCATTGTGTTTAAATGCAAGTGTCTTCTTCTTTTAGTCCATTCCATTTTTCAGGGGTCGCCAAGGTGGATTTTATAGTTTCCATTGGCAACGACTATGGTCACCTTAACCTAACTGGCATGGTCTTTTCAATCCCCATACTTATTTGGCAAAATTTTACAGCAGATCACCTTCCTGATACAACAGCTAACCCTTATGGATGGAGGCACGGGTAAAATGCTGAATGCCGTCCCAGCACTCATAGACTTGTGCCCAACCCTGTCATCATGTATGCCACAGGCCAATCCAAGCACTTCATAGGTTACAACTGAGTTGCGCTAGACAGTGGTAGAGTATGGGCTTTGGGAACTAACGAGCCAGATATTGCTGGTTTGAACTCACCACAGGCCCTCAGGAAGGGCATCTAGCCTTAATCCCAAATGCCCCATCTAAGTCTGTGTCCAACCCCACAACATAAGGACTAATTGTTAAAATTGGCTTCCCCTCACTCTGAGGTGAAAGCGGTTTAAATACCATCATCATCATAAATACATGTATGCCATAGCCTAATCCATGCACTCGATTGGTTACGACTGAGTGTACGTTGATGCTTTGAGTCCTAGGTTTTACCTGTTGGTTCTCAAGTAACTAATTCCTTGACTGTCTCTTTACCATTGGCCCCCACCTTGTGGGGGTGGACACTGACTGAGATGGAGTATGGAGGATTAAGGCGAGATGCCCTGACACCCCATGGTGGCTACACACCCACTACATCTGGCTTGTCAATTCCCAAAGTGGACGCTCTACAACTGAGCTACCATAGCCCCTTTTCTCCTTATAGTGCAGGCTGCTAAAAATGAAAAAAGAGCAGCATTCTTAACAGGAGCTGCTACTGGAGTCAGCTAGGAGATTCAAACTTATTAACCTACCTAACCTGATTACTTCATTTTCATTTATCTGACATTGACTGGAAAAGCCACACAGTGTGTCAGTGTAGATGAGCATTTTAGTCAGACTCATAGTTATTACACTGCCTTCTTCAACCAGGATCTGCCAAAACAAAAGGGGACTAATCCGGCCCCTTTTGGTGGAGGTGTAGAGTTAAAAGATTTCAGATTGCAACTGACATTTTTTTTAAATTATACTCTGAGTTGAATTGGACATGCTCACACTTCCTTCAACTCGCAAATTGGTCCTAAACAAGAAATACAACTCTCACTTACACCAGCAGAGCCACTCAGTCGGGATGGGCTCCAGTCAGAGACCCAACATGTGTCGGCCTGGCATGAATGTATGTTCTTCATCTATATGATCACAGGGGGGTGTCCTGTTAAAACGGTTGGCTATGACACGCACCATATAAATTTGACTTCTGATGCTCAAGTCCAGTCTCATACCTTTTTTAATGGTTTTAAGGGGTGTCTAAGATGCTCTAAGCCCTCCCAGATGATCCATACTGCCTTATGATTTCAGATCCTGTTTATGCTATATCCCGTGTTCTCCTTCCCTCCTGTGGATTTAGGCGATCTTTGCCTCTTGTATTTATATGAAATCAATTCTCTCTGCGAGGCCCCTCCCAGCAGAGCCAGTTCTTGGTGCAGGGTCTTGGATGGTCTTAGATTCACTAAATTTTCCTTGCACAC
>OMLC01097701.1:0-11198 GCA_900302585.1 Regalecus glesne
AGAGAGAGAGAGAGAGAGAGAGAGAGAGAGAGAGAGAGAGAGAGAGAGAGAGAACACACACACACACACACACATCCAAATCAACACATGCACACACGAGTTAATGGCAGCGGGGACGCAACACTCAAAATGTTCTCATCTCTATCATTTTATCCTGGTTCACCACACTCAACTTCTCTCATGTGACACACACGGGTGCACACACACGCAACGAAACAGGGACGAGCACGACGGAGGGAAGGACAGAGAAGAGAATGAGAAGATGAAGAGGAAGGGAGACAGGTGCCAACGCAGATGCCACTCGGGGAAAGTGTGAGCAATTTTCCGCTTGGACCCATGTGTCACGTTTAAAAGATATTAAAACGTTCTGGTCTGCGGGGACCGGGGGGTTTTGTTTTAAGAAGACTGGGACTGAACGAGCTATTCAGACTTTGATGATTGATTCAGGGGTGAACTCCGTTACCTGCAGAAATACTCGTGTTTGCTTGTCTGATTCCATCGGAGGGCCAGGGAACAGCGCCTCTATTGGCGGTAGGTCTTCACTACAGCTATCTCACTGGCCGTTAATACAAAGCGACTTAACCGCACCTTGCACACAGTCTGTGTGTGTGTGTGTGTGTGGGTGTCCTCCGTGTTGATTTGGTGTTTTGCTTCATTTATGTGTGTGTGTGTGTATATTTTTTTCTCTGCCATGTACCTTCGAGGATTTCTTTGAAAAACCACACCGTCACGTTTATACACACACACACACACACACACACACACACACACACTTCAAACCTCACACAGTACAGCGTGTTTGTATTAGCTTACAAAGTTTTTTAAAAAGACCATTAAGATCCGATTAGTTAGTGACTTTAAAATGCCACCGAAGATTTGAATAGCCTGGTTAATGAAAGACTGCTCAGGGTTGCTTCTTTCAGCATCCATGCAGCTATTATCACTGAGTGTCTTGATGCATGCTCAATAATCAATGTAAGGGAATCACGGAAAGAGGCAAATCAGTTCAACTGGATCAGAGGTTTATTCAGGAACGTTTCACCACTCATACAAGACTCAGACTGAAGATGTCACCTGTTTGAGTGACGAAATGTTTCTGAATAAACTGCTGATCCAGTTGAACCGATTCACCTCTTTTTTTGTGATTATCCCTGAGTGTGTACGGGGAGTGATGTGAGATAGAGGTCGTACCGTTATGTGTTCATCTGTCTCCCTCTTGTGTTAGTTTATGGTAACTCCAACTATGTTCCTGTTCCTGTATTGCTTACCACAAAAAAGAGGTGAATCAGTTCAACTGGATCCGAAGTTTATTCAGATACGTTTCGTCTAACTTTCTGATCCAGTTGAACTGATTCACCTCTTTTTGTGATTTCCATACTCGGATTATTGAGCATGCGTCAAGACATGTTGTATTGGTCAGGCCAGTTAATACGGGGCCTTTGGATGGATGGATGGTCCAATCAGAGTAGGGAATGAGTCCTTACCCCAAGTGAGGGAGTTCAAGTATCTGGGGGTCTTGTTCTCAATTGATGGGGAGAATGGAGCATGAGTTGGACCGGAGAATTGGTACTGCTGGAGCAGTATTGTGCTCCCTTTACCAAACCATAGTTACCAAGAGAGAGCTGAGCCAGAAGGCAAAGCTTTCAATCTACCGGTCAATGTTTGTGCCGACTCTCTCCTATGGCCATGAAAGCTGGGTCATGACTGAAAGAACAAGATCACGGATACAAGCAGCTGAGATGAGGTTTGGTGAGGTGGTCTGGGTATCTAGTAAGGATGCCACCTGATCACCTCCCAAAAGAGGTTTTTCAGGCACGTCCAGCTGGGAGAAGGCCACGGGGTAGACCAAGGACCAGATGGAGGAATTATATCTCCACACTGGCCTGGGAACGCCTTGAGATCCCCCAATCAGAGCTAGTGGATGTTGCAAGGGAAAGAAATGCTTGGAGGTCCCGGCTGAAATCTGCTACCTCCATGACCCGACACCGGATAAGCGGTTGACGATGGATGGATGGATGGACCGAGGCAGACAGACAATTTATTTTCCTCTTTCTTATTGCTGATATTTTACATTTCCTAGCTCTTCTTGTCTTTATTCTCTATGCACCATTTGACGGTGACACAACTGCAATTCTGCTGTGGTTGCACAATCACAATAAAGTTCTTGAATCTTGAATTGTCCCTGAGGACATTTGCTGACACGTCTTAAAAAGCGACATGGCAGTTCGGCACAAGGAAGGACACAAAACAACGTTGAAACGCAGCCCACATTTGATCTTAGCTTCCGTCACGCTAAGTCCTAATCTAAAGAATAACGACGTGTTTAAGAGACTTGGCAAAGTGTACGGGACCCTTTCAAATAACATTGCGTATTTAAAGATGCAGGTGAATATCTTCGTTGACATTTTTCTTGAAATTAAACCAACAACGACAAATGACTCCCCCGTGTGCTGGTGGAATGTGGTCACGACTTGGTACCCGGCCCTCGTCGGTATGTCTGTGGGCGTCACACATAACTTGGGAGGTAAGTTAAAGTCCCCTCTGTGTACTACGGGTGCCTCTAGCAGACATGTGACCCCTGCAGTCCTGCCCACAACGTTTGGGACATTCTACCGTGTTTTGGAGGACGGTGGTGTCTAGATGCTAAAGGCTATTCCCCTTTATGTTAATAACAGCACGGAAGTTTGAAGCGTTTGACGATTAGCAAACAGGCTAACACGGTGGCCGTGTTAACAGTGGCGTCGTTTCTCACACTCAATGCTGGAATCTGTCGTGTTTCTCCTTCCGTGTTTTTTGTTTGTTTTGTTAGCTAGCTAAGCAGCCGACACACCGTAACATGCTGCCATGGAGGAGCGAAAGCTGAAGAGAAAGAGTCCCAGGCCCTCTTCCTCCGGCAAGCCCGCAGGACCGACCGCTGGCTCCGGCCACAAGAACAGCTCGTCTAGCGGGGGGCGACACATCGGCCACGGCTATAACGCTGGGACCCACTCGGGCCAGAGGACCAAGAGCCGGAGGTGCCGTTTTTCCTTGATATTATTTATGACTTTTGAAATTACTATAGCACAACATTATTTATTGATCGATAATACCTTACGCTATAAGGTTATGTGTTGTCATTCTATGTCAAATGCACTGACGGCCACAAAACTGAATTTTTAACCCATTTGTGTGCAAACCTCCGTGGCCAATAAACTTGATTCTGATATAAGCTAGCACATTTCTTACATTGTAATGCACTGCACTTTCCATTCAGTGGAAACGTGCCCAGACAAGAAGTTGAAGAGGAAGACTCAATAAATAAAGCCAACTTTGAATAGTTCACTACTCCATCTTTGCAAAGATATCTAAGGGTTAACCCCCCCATACATACACGTTCACTTAATGCACAGCACAAATGATCATATCTCACTTTACTATATGTTCTATGATTCATACCAAAGTATGTGTTGTTGATGAAGGAACATTTTCCTTTATTTGTGGATTTAAAGTGTGCTGAAAGAGAAACTTTCTCTCTCGATGTCTTCTCAGGGGAATCCGAGAGAAACCCAGACCCCAATTGCGTTTAAGTGGAATAGCGAGCAAGAGTCAAGGTCAGGCTGCCCCCATCATCCAGCACTCCTTTCTGACAGATGTGTCAGATGTACAGGAGATGGAGAAAGGCCTCCTTAGTCTCCTGAATGACTTTCACTTAGGGAAACTACAAGCCTTTGGTAAGTTAGACTATGAATGAAAACAACATTGATATCTCACACATATCCCATCACTTTAAATAGCACTGGGTCACAGTAGCTCAAGTAGCAGGCATAATAGCCTCCTGTCAATGAAAAGTTATATTGCCAAGTTGTGATAATTTTCCCTCTAAGCAGACAGTAGAGTTAAGTAACACTGTAGGGCTGTGGTAGCTCAGTGGTCATGGTGTGCTTCAAGAACTGATGAACCAGAGGCTACAGGGTCGAACCCACCCTGGAGAGTCAGGAGGGGCATCTGGCCTTAATCCCCCTCCCAAGTTCCATCTAAGTCCATGTTCACCCCCACATTGTGGGGACTAATGGTGACACAAAATGGGTCCTCTGTTATATATATTATTTAGCTAGTCATTGCTAAGTTATGCCATGGCCTAGTTAACCCACAGCAAGTAGCCCATCTTTAGATCTTTTTCCCACTGTGGCCGAATCCCAACTGAATTAACCATGTTTCACCTACTTTCCGTACCTGGAATGGTCAAAACTGTGCAAAATTTCCACTCTTTGCTACAAAATGGTTACTGACTGCAAATATAATGTTTGCCATGTGGAAAAATTCAATAACTGTATATTTAACAACGAAACTCACTAATAAGAAGGAGATGAGGAAAGCAAAACAGAAGACACAAGAGCGAGAAAGGGAGAGAAGTGTTGAAATGCTGAAGGAAATGGCAAGAATTATGAACCATGTAAAAGCTAAGACCAGTTTATCTGTCTGTCTCTGTCTTCTCATTTCTGTTTCCTCTTCTTTGGTGTGCTCATCTCTTAGGCAACGAGTGTTCTATTGACCAGATGGAACATATCAGAGAGATGCAGGAGAAGCTGGCTAGCTTACACTTTGACCTCTATAGTGAGGTGGATGAAATGCCGGAGGACCAGAGGAAAGCAGCTTGTGACACCAACATGGATAAACTCCTTCTCAACGTAAGGCTTGCATGGAGTCGACCTTCACAGATTCTGACTCTGAGAACCAGAGGTCTTATTGATAAAGATGATCTTATTTTCATATCCATCCATGAATCTAGCATGAATTAGCAGCCACTTCTGGTGTTCTACTGGTTGCATCCATTTAGGATTATTTTCCAGTCCATAAGTGTTACCACACTTGCTTAGTTTCTTTTACTCCGTAACAGGAGGCGTAAGCTTTTAGCTTTCTGCACAGTTATATGTGCCACATATTGTGCTGGCAGTGGTGTAAGTGAGCTCAACTTTAAAGTATTCTTTTAGAAAAACAAAGGCTGCTTATATTTCGTCCTGCAATGTCAGTAATGCAGGATGGTAAGCTCCTAGATCTCTTGCATTCATTTTTAGTCACTCTGGATATTGCTTTTCATTGCTGCTATGTAAACCGGCCAAAGTCCAGTAAGGATTTAGTCAAGTTATTCCTTTCTCTTACTCTAAATACTGTTTCAGACACTGTTATTTAGTTGGCATATTCATTTTTACTCTATGCATTGACAGCATGAAAAAGACCACTCTTGACTTTATGTGGATCTGAGCATGTTGTATAAACTGTGTATTAATTTGGTCTTAGACCTGTAACTCAAGTTTACAATATTGTTTTCTATTCTCACAAAAAAAGGTGAATCGGTTCGACTGGATCAGAAGTTTATTCAGAAACGTTTCGTCACTCAAACAGGTGACACCTTCAATCTGAGTAGACTGCAAACTCATTGCCACTGAATGTGCAGTCAATGACCCAACTTGCATATGAAGCCAGCCTTTTGTGGTGTGGTATCAATGTATTGTTTATAAGGGTGGGAATCCTTACAGTCTGCTCAGACTGAAGCTGTCCCCTGTTTGAGTGATGAAACGTTTCTGAATAAACTTCTGATCTAGTTGAACCAATTCATCCTTCTGGTGATTTCCTTACCTGGATTATTGAGTATGCATCAAGACATGTTTTCTATTCTCTTCACAGCTCGAGGAGCTGAGTTCATCGATGTATCCTTTCCAGACATTTTTTTTTACGTGTGTGCAGACTTCAACTGTGTGCATGTGTGATTTTGAACTTCAAAATGACTAAAAAATAACCATCCAACTTAAGATCCAATTTTCAGTACAATGTTCACCTAAAACCTGATGGCCTTTATAATCAGATGGCTATAAGTTATTTTAATTTATTGATGGGGTCTGCCTACCATATCCACCTGCATGCACACCACCATGTCTATTAAGTTTTTATTTAGTATAATAGATAAAGCAACAATTACACCTTATTGCTTTTAATAATAATCTTGTCGTCCTGGTGGAGCAGCTGTTAGTGGTGTAGCCTCACTGTGAGAAGGTCCTGGGTTCAAATCCCATCCCAGGTCCATTCTGTTCTAGTTGCATGTCCTCCCTACGTCTGTGGGTTTCCTCTGTGTGCTCCAGCTTCCTCCCACCATTAAAAGGACATGCATGTTAGGGTTAATAGGTGTAATACCTGTGCCCTTGAGCAAGGCAATCAGAAATAGAATAGGAGTTGGTCCTGGGCACTACAGCTGCTCACTGCTCCTTTACAATAGGATGGGTTAAATGTAAACAACACTTTCCTTGTATGAATGTTCAAAGAAACATGAATGAAGCTTTTTCATTTTAAGATCCTAGAAATGTACCACGGTAAATTTCTTTGACCTGTTACCTCAGTCAGAAACTGAACTTGGCAGACTCTCAAGAGGTCCCCCTGCCCGCCAGTATGTGATGCCTCTACCCGTGTCTCATCTTTGAATTTCTCCCATGCTGTCTGGAAGGACAGAAGGATGGAGGTGGATCTTTTATGCACTCACTTCTCTTCACCAGTATTTCTGAAAGAGCAGTTACGCTGTGGAACAGCCATCTCGGGCCAAAGGTGGATGCATTATCAGATGTCTTTTCAGGGATACAATGTAAAAATCACGTCACTTTACTCAATACAGATTTTAGCTAATTTGTTCAGAATGGTTCGAGCTCTGAACTGTGTTTTACCTCCAAGACAGATGGTCTTTCCATTGTGGCTCCTCATGCGGGGTGATTTTCAGATGCAAATGGTCGAGCTCGCTATTTGGCAAGTGTCTCCCCATAATAACATCACTCATTTGAGAAAATAGATTTGCATTGCAGCATCTGACAAAAGATCCTAATTTTGCAGGCTAACCACTGCTCGATGCAAAGCGATCTCAGCTCAGTTTGTATTATTTGCAGTGTCAGAGTGTCTTCAGAATGGACCTAGTGAAAATGAAAATGAATCAATTGCACAGTTACTTGGTTTTATTCTGAGGTGTAAATCTGCTCCATTGCACCTCATTGTATTTGTTAGCAACAATCATGGGACATTCTGGATCATAGCAAGTTCTTTTTTTTCCTACCAAGATTGAGTAAGAATAACCTTGAGTCTACCTAGGGGGAAAACAAAAACTCATATATTTATGATTTTATTCCAAATGATTGTTATGCAAGACTGGGTGAATATCATCCCCTACAAAATACCAACTGAATGCAATAGATCCATTGGAAACTGCTGTATGGTATGTCCTAAAAAAGAAAGGAGCAGAGACGGTGTCTTGTGGTTCTGCATGTAATTCCTTGGTACATGTCTGTGGCCTGATTGTGATATCATCCCAGCACTTTGCAGAGTGTTGAGTGTATTTGCACATATCCATGTGACCCGTGTAACATGCCACACACATCACACGTGTTATTTCGACCATGGAGAGCGTGAATGATACACCGTCGACTTTAAAACATGCCTTATTGCTGATGTGTTGGGGCTTTTTCTTCTTTTTGCCTTATTAGTTCAAAATGTGTTTCAGGTGAATAAAAGTGGTGTATCTTAAATGTGAACCGCTTCAGGTGGAGGGCAGTAGTCGTATCGAAGCTGCTTCACTCGATCAGATGGCCTTTTCATTCTGTGGTTTTACCTTCATATTGACTGAGTGTGGGTGGGTACATGGTGTTTTATTGCTGTGATTTATCCGGGTTTTTTTGCATCTTCTCATTGTGTTAAAAAAGAGTGTGAATAAAATATTTAATGTATCAACACGTGGCTGACTGTTTCTCCATCAAAATGAAGGAAAAATCCAAAAACTTACATATTTTTAGCTGTTGCGGGCATTTACAAGGTCAGGGTAGCTTGTGTGTGTGTGTGTGTGTTTTGTTTGTGCGTCTCTCAGGTTACCTAGCAGCGGACCACAGCAGGCCGTCCTGGCTGAGGAAGAGTAGCCTGCGTTCAGAGGACAACGCATCAAGTGACGTAGAATACAGGTCAGTCGCTCCGATTGTTTTCTCAGCACTTGAACCCTAGTTTAGCCCACATGAAGTGATGGAGAGCGGTCTGAAGTCTGCGGACGGGCCGGTCCCTCACTCCGTCAAGCTTTGGACTCTAAGCGCGACAGACTATGAGCCGCAGCCGCTACACGCCTCGAAGTCCTCGGCCTCCGCGGCTGCAGGAGCCCGCTTCAGCGCCTGGACGCCACTGGTCAACAAGTCTCACAACCAGCAGGTCAGGGGAGATGAACCAACCAACAATATCCGTGTCCACAAGGACTTTTATTAGAACATTTACTTAGAAATAGGTCTCCATGCATATACATATATACATGCGTAGCTTTACCTCTGCTCCACTTCCACCATGTGAATAGCCAAGTTGTATCACAAGTGTTAGTAGTTCCATTTTAATGCATCTTTGAACGTGTTTTTCACCATCACATCTAACATTTGGAGGCTTTTCCCCTTTTCACCAGCAGGTGGTAGAGTTGCTCTAAATTTCAGGGGCTCAGTTACGAGAACGGTTTCATGTTTAATGCCCTCATGTTCATCCCAGTAATCTCGTTTAACTTCCACTGTCATAATAATGGCACAGATTAACCAAATAAACCAAAAGGAAATATGATGCCTAGACTTAGTTAACATTTAGCAGCCATTAATGGGTGTATGATTCACCTCATTTTTGTGATTAATGGGTGTATGATTTTCCTGAGAGATCTAGGAGAGAAAACTCGTCATCATCGTCTTCTTCTTCTTCTTCTTCTTTTTCTTCTTCTTTTTCTTTCTTCTTCTTCTTCTTCTTCTTCTCCTTCTCCTTCCTTCTTCTCCTTCTCGTCCTCCTTCTCTTGCTTCTTCTTCTGCTTCTTCATCATCATCTTCTTCTTCTGCTTCTTCTCTTCCTCTGGTTCAAACATAATTATTTGTTGCTATCGCAAAGCAAGACCCCAGACAAGTAAGTTCCCTTTTACGTGGCAAGATTTGTCCCAAGTTATAGCTCAAAACGTAAAATTAGAAATGGGCCGACTCAACTCCGCCAGCTTCAAAATTAGGCGTCTGGTGTCGGCTAATGTGTAAATTTGAGATATAGGTAGCCTCTTCAGAGTGGCTAATGTTGCTACTGAATCACTTGAAATGTGGTCAGATAGGCCACAAAATGTGAGATATCAGACATTGAACCTGCATTAAGGGCTGAAAAGGTTCGGCTCAAACGTAGCCCTCGCTTTCAAAGGAATTTGAACTGCACCACTCGAAAGAACCTGGTTTTTAATAATAACATACGGTCAACTGCAAATAAACTAAATCTTGGTGATGAAAGAATTGATTCATTAACATTCATCAGGGATTCAGTCTTGCTTATTTTCTTGCCCCAGGTTTTCAAGGGGTGGGGGGGTAGGAGGTGTGTCTCCTGTCGTTCATTGTTCACTGGCTAACTTCCATGTTTGTCAGCGCGAAGCTCCGTTTATTTTCCTGCCCTATGTTCTGTTCACTCTCAGCTATTTGAGGAGAGGATCAGCTTGCTGCTCCATTGGTTTGACCTATGGAACGACCGGCAGAGGAAACACCTGCTGCACACTCTGCTGACACGCTGCACCAGGTCCCAGCGCAAGTAAGGCCCTCATTTTTCTACTGTCTTTTACATGTGTCTGATCAGAGCTGTGGCATGTATGTCATGACTGAAGGTCCTGGAGGTAGCCCCCCCCAAAAATTTAGTTCACCACCACTTAATACCTGCATACACACTATCTCCTCTCCCCTCTCTCTCTGTCATGTCACCTCATCCTCGCTTCCTTCATTTGGCTTTGGCTCTGAGATGTGAGAGGATGTCTGATATGGAGTCTCTTGTGGCATCTCGGCAGATGTTGAGGTGCCACTGTTGTTCAGGTACACGACGAGTCACTCGAAGAGAGGCATGGATTTGTGCAGAATGAACACGAGTCGGGATCAACTTGAGCCAAGGGCACGCGCGCAGGTCTAAGTAAAGGAGACATCTGTTAAATATAAAGGTTGTCCATACATGGCGATGGCTTAACGTTTAAGGACGGCACAGTGTTCCTTAAAGCTGCATTAACCTCTCAGTGACCGCAAGTCTGGTATTCTGGGAATGTCAGTGAGGGGGAAATTTACGAAGTGTCAGTGAAATCACTATGCATGTGTGCACAGCTCAGCTGGATAAGTGTTACTTTAGTAGCACTAAAGTACTACTTTAGTGTGTAAGAATTACTGGTGTGTCTAGATATAGCAATAAGAGGGATTTTAAAGACATAATGTTATTTTAATCCCGTCAGTGCCATGCTGTCAGGAGGATGGAGTAGAGAATGGAAAACCCAAAACAATTCTCAAGTTTCACTGGTTTCTTAGTCTGTTGAGGTGCTGTGTGTGTCATAGTAAGGTGACAGCGATGTTAGAACCACGTCCAGATGTGAATAACCACACATGGGATTTTGTTTAAAGTATGACTTTTTCCCTTCTGAAAAGATGCTGCAGAGACTGGCTGGACGAGCTGGTTCCAGTGACACGAGTGGACTTCACAGCAGTGCTGCCGCGCCTTTTGTCCCTTTATGTGCTGTCATTTCTGAACCCGTGTGACCTCAGCTCCGCTGCCCAGGTCAGCTGGCACTGGAGGTTCCTGGCTGAGCAGGTTAGAGTGAAACGTCCAAGAAAGAATCTGACATCGTTTTGTATGTTAATGGGCAGCATGATGGTGCAGTGGTTAACACTGTTGTCTCATAGCAAGTAGGTCCTGGATTTGAATCCCATCCTAGGTCCTTTCTGTGTGGAGTTTGGAGGTTCTTCCTGTGTCTGGATGGGTTTCCTCTGAGTGCTCTGGTCCTATCCACCACCATCAAAAAGATTCACATGTTAGGATTAAAACTACTGCCTGTGGCTCTGAGGAAGGCAACAGGAAAAATAACTTGAGGTGGTCCTGCGTCTCTCTCCCTCTCTTCAGGACTGCCTATGGGCAGGGCAGTGCATGAAACGAGGCTGGTTTCTGCCCTACACTCCAGGGGAGAAGGAGTACGGAGCCTGGAAAAAGCACTACATCGCCTGTGTGTCTACCCTGCTTCTGCTCACTCCCAGAGAAGCTAGCAAGCAGTACGGCACCCTCAACAAGCCCACCATGGGAAGGGAGGAGGAGGAGAGAGTAAAGGAGAGGAGGCTCAGGCACGTCATCAGAGAGAGGCTGCAGGAGGATAAGAGTGAGTGATGGATGGAGCGAGACAGGGATGAAGA
>OMLC01097713.1:0-12423 GCA_900302585.1 Regalecus glesne
CCCCCCCTAAAATGGACCTAGTTCATAGCAGAGTGTTCACTCTCGTCCATGATTCCGTCCCCTCCCTGGCTACCCCCCTTCATCCTGCCACAGCCCAACTCCTCGTCCTCTCCCCCACATCCTCTGACAGGTCCAGCGCCATCTCTCCCCTCCTGTAGCACACTCACCCACACAGCACCAGCTCTGCTCCCTGCCCCGTCCTGTCATCTAGCTAGTCTGGCTCCCCTGAGCCGCCCAGCGGCTAGTGCCCAGGTTAGCTCGACGCTGGTCCGGCGGTGTGAACCGGCTGACCCGCTGCCGCGGGGTGGCCGCTGTGGAGCCGTGTCGAAGTAAAACGTTCACATTCGGACCGGCCCGGGAGTCAAATGAGGTGTAAACGAGTAAATCACTCACTTGGTGGAGGATGAAGTCACGGTGTGTCTGCGCCGCCAGGATGCCCCCAAGAAATAACACAACCACAGCATGACGGAAGAGGGCGGAGGTCAGTCTGCGTTAAGACCCACCCATGGCCGCACACACACGCACACATGCACGCGCACACAGGCGCTCCATCAGGTGCGAAAATACAAACTGAAGGCTTTAAATACTCTCTCTGTCTGTCTGTCTCTCTCTGCCTGTCTGTCTCTCTCTCTGCCTGTCTGTCTCTCTCTCTGCCTGCCTGTCTCCCATTCTCTCTGTCTGTCTGTCTCCCATTCTATCTGTCTGTCTGTCTCCCATTCTATCTGTCTCTCTCTCTGTCTGTTTGTCTACCTGTCTCCCACTCTATCTGACTCTCTCTCTCTCTCTGTCTGTCTCTCCCTATTTATCTCTGTCCCCCACTCAGTGTGTCTGTCTGTCTGCCCCCCTGTCTGTATGTGACTCTCCCCATCTCTCTCTCTCTGTCTCTCTCTCACACACACACACACCTGCTAGCAGGACCTCCTGGGAATGTCCAGAAACAGCAGACCCAGGCGGATTTGAAGTTGGAAGTTTTATTGGATCGTCTTTTCTCCTCAGAAAATAAGACTTGACAAAGGCTCCATCTTATGCAATGAAGGAACGATTTGCTTTGTGTTGACTGAACACGACTGCTGGGTGAGTGACCCTCCTGCCTGAATGTGACCACGGTGCTGGGATCCGTAAAGCTCTCTGGCTCTGTTGATCTATTACATCACATGCAGAACTATGGACCAGTCAGACACAGGGGCAGAAAAACAACACCTGTCCATCCTCTTAAAAGTAGGAAAACACGCCAAATACTAAGGCTGTGCTGTGAGAATGAACTCTGGCCTGTCATTTCTCTCATCTAGGTCAAACCAGGCAACTGTTCACATGAAGGCAGCAAAGCGTCTCTCGTTTCCTATCTCATTGGAGTAAAATCATTAAATATCAACGTTGCTGTGCTTCCAAAAGCGGTATTATTATTATTACTATAATTAGTATTATTACTGAGCAATTAAATCTGGCATACCACTATTCCTGAGAATTTAGCGGTTTAAGGCCACGGAGCAGAAACCAGTGGCCTCTGGTTGGGTGAGGTGCACTGCAGCCGTCCACGCTTACATGGAGGCATAAGGCCGACTTCCACTGATGGACTGATATTCATATTTGAGTTCCTGGCAATATCAAGAGCCACTGTGGATACATGTGCAAACGCTGGTGTTTTGCTCATTTAAATGAATTCCCGAGTATACTTTGAAAAAAATGTCACATGGATTCATCAGTCTAGTCGACGAGCGTCCTTCCCTGTGCTTTTTCTGATATAGAAAATAGAACTTCATTATAGCACAGTGCTGGTACCAAGTATTTGGTGTCATTGCCCAAGTTTAGAGTATGTATTTGGATGGTACTGAACCAAGATACCAACATCATGACAATGTTAAGATACATGTTTAACATAATCCAGTGTGCATAGAGAATTAGTGTTCATTGGATCTATATACCGCAATTCTTGGGGTTGCAAAATAGAAGATGAACTCATTTTAAAAAGAGAAGGAAAATACTGGACATGGAAGGAAGGATACACAAAGTAAAGGGTTCGAGGAGATTAAGACCGTTTGCTCCAAGGATGAAAATGAGAATACAGACAGAAACAAGGATGCAAGGAAGGTTTCGAGGGCTTGATGACAGGGTAGGGTAAAAAAAAAAAAAAATCAACGAAGGTCGCTCTCTTCCTCCTGTATGGTTTTCTTGATGCGGAGAAGCATGGTGGTGAGCCACTGATCCAGCCGTGAAATGGTGTCATATTCCTTTACCTGGGAGATAAAGAGTCAAATTGGTTGGAAAAGCTCTTTTAAAAAGTTTAACACCGAAGACTGCTGTGTCAAGTCAAATTGTGCAAACACATCAGACAAACTCCAAGACATAGGTAAAGGTATACTGCCACCCTCTGGTCAAACAGTCCTACTAACATTAGTTGAACAGGTAGAGAAATAACCAGCTAGATCCTACTGAGACTGTGTACTCCACGAGCCACACTGCAGCTTAACACCAATCATCTGGAGGTCCACCTCTTGCCTTAAGTATGGTTATCAGTCATTCTAAAATTGACTTGGGCTTGTAGTTACACAATATTCTTGCTATGAATGAAGTCTTTGCAAAGAGGTTACACTACTGTCATGGGAAACAGTGGTTGGCTCATTCAACCACGTTTAATCCAAATATAACCAGAAAAGCCCTTTGGGATAAGGGATTTAGAAGTATTTTCAATCCGTCAGACATAAAGTCCAAACTTTTTTCCGGAGAAAATATAGTTCATTTTATTCCCTTATCTTGGTTTATCTCAGTTTATCAAAGTCATGACAAACGGAGTAACACTAACTCTTTTTCAATTTCATCTTAGACTGGTCTGTTTTTGGGCTTGATGAATGAGTGTCGTCATTTTTATCATGATTAATCAGGGCAACACTTTAGTGGAAGGTAACTTGCTCCAGGAGGTGTTGGCCAACCTATGTGACCCAGAAACCCAACCAGAAGGTGAAATAGGATTTACCCCTTGAAAGAATAGAACATTAAAAAAGACAAAGTGGGAAAACATCAAGATTCCACTCACTGAGTCAGTATATGCATCCACATTCTGTTCTTCGTATGCATCTAGAAGTTTCTGTTTGGAAGAAGGGAGCAGTTTATTTCCATTATTTAATGTTTTTTTGTTTGATGTCAGAAAAATGCTGTTACAATAATCTGTCAGGGATATTTTAGTCAGGGACAGGCGAAGTGATCCAGAAAGGGCCAGTGTGGGTGCAGCTCTTTGCTCAAACCAAGCCAATACACATCTGAGCCTACTGATCAAAATTCCTATCAAATACTATTGGTTAGAGTTAGATGTGTACGTGCTTGATTGGAATAAAGTTGCTGTCCATTCCTGTTTTAGGTTATACATTACATGTACACATGTGTGACTGAAATCAATACTCTTGATTAAAATAACAGTGGAATCAGGACCATTAGGCTACACGAGTCATGTCTTGATGCATGGTCACTTATTATTTCAATTATTATAATAGATTATTTATCTAGGCTGAATAATAGATCAATAATACATAAATAGTCTACTTTATAGTGTATATTAATGAGCCGCCAGGCTAATTTTCCTCTGCTATCTCAAGTAGTAAGGGGTTGAAAATGTTTTGCTCAAACCCATCTCAACATACTTTCTGCAGGTGCTAGGGGTGGAACCACAAATCTCCTATTACTAGACAAGTACCCTACCTCCTGGGCTCTGCTGCCTCTAGTGGGG
This sequence comes from Regalecus glesne, assembly GCA_900302585.1. Classification (NCBI taxonomy): domain Eukaryota; kingdom Metazoa; phylum Chordata; class Actinopteri; order Lampriformes; family Regalecidae; genus Regalecus; species Regalecus glesne. Next base: position 3,719 of record OMLC01097713.1, read on the forward strand.
TGCCTATATGTAACTAATGCTCAACTTGATCACACTTAAATGAATATGTTTTAAGTTATACATGGAGTGTGAGATGGAGTAGATAATCTGAACTGCTGAACCAGTATTGTGGTCACTTTATCAAAGCGTTTTGATGGAAAGAAAGCTGAGCCAGAAGGCAAAGCCCTCAATCTACTGGTCAATCTTTGTTCCTAAGGTTGGGTCATGACCGAAAGAACGAGATCATGGCTTGAATTAACCAACATAGGTTTTCTCAGGAGTGTGGCTGGTGTCTCCCCTAGAGACAGGATGAGAAGTTCAATCATCCATTAGGGAGTCAGAGTAGAGCCTCTGCTCCTCTACCTAGAGAGGAGCCAGTGGAGGAGGTTCAGCATCTAGTCAGGAGGTCACCTGGTCTCCTCCCTAGTGAGGTGTTCCAGACACGTCCAGCTGGGAGGAGGCCACGGGGTAGACTGAGGACCAGGTGGAGGGGTTATATCTCCACCCTGGGACCACCTCAGGACCCCCAGTCAGAGCTGGTGGATGTGGTCAGGAGACGGAGGTTTGGGGTCCCTAATGGAGCTGAGACCTCCATGAGCTGACCTAGGATAAATAGCTGATGATGGATGGATATATTGAAATGTCCTGAATGGTTTCTGACTGTATGATAAGCTCTAAACTGGATCCAAAATATATTCCAAAGAAACAGATTTAAAGACTGGATAAATCATCCACCCTTGTCTGCTGAGAACAGACATAGATGTCCTGAAGGCATCGAGGGTAATCATCTGATACTACTGAAGTGATCCTGGTCCACAGAGGATTCATATATATACATACAAATATTCATACATATATACTGTAATAGTTTCCATGGATACATACCTTCAACAGTTTGCACTCCCGAGAATCTGAAAAGGCTGGGAACATTTCCTCATACTTCTGCACAGCAAGCTGAGTGGAAATAGAGGGATGGAATATTGGAACAGTTTCTTGATGCATGCTCAATAATTCAGGTATGGAAATCACAAAAAGAGGTGAATCAGTTCAACTGGATCAGAAGTTTATTAAGAAACGTTTCGTCACAGAGTACATCTGTTGGCGTCTTACAATGCCACGATTGCAAACATTCCCCAATCCTTTGTGAATGGTGCCCATTGCCGCTGAATGTGCAGTTGATCACCCAACTCTCATGTGAAACCAGCCTATTGTTGTGTGGTATCAAGGTACTGTTTATAAGGAGGGGATGTTTGTTTTCAGCTCAGATTGAAGAAGTCACCTGGTGAGTGACGAAACGTTTCTTAATAAACTTCTGATCCAGTTGAACTGATTCGCCTCTTTTTGTGATTGGAACAGTCGTATGTTTTATAAGGCGTATTTACAGAGATGCCACAATACTGCTATTTTGAAGACCCATCTTAATACTGGCTTTGTTTTTTACACTGAACCAAAGTGAAGTGGCATAATAATGCCACAGTGTGTGACTTTACATAGCATGCAGCCATTCTGGAATCAGGGGTGGCATGACGTGCGACACAAAAGAGTTGCCTGTCCTACCATCACTTTGACTTGTACATCGATTCGGCTCTGTGATGGCTTCCGCTGCCAGCTTAATGCCAGAAAAATGCCCCATCCCCCATTCCATATTTGTACATTTTACACAGAACAGTGAGATGGATTAATGGGGCAACGTTCCTGCCTTGAAAAAAGCTCTAGGGTTAGGGCTCACCTTGGCATTCAGCATGTCGACACAGAAGTGACAGAGCGCTGCCTTGAAGAAGTGGTCCTTGGCACTGTATTTGAGGAGCGTACTGTCCATTGCATGGGTCCCCACCTACAACCAAGCAGTTCAGAGAGGTAATTAAATTCTTGTTTTAATAGTAATAAAAATCTTGTCATAATAAAAAATAAAAAGCGAGGCAACAGCCAACAGTGCTGCCCCTACAGTTATCCTAGATTTCCTTTTAGCTGCACTGAAGTACCATTCATTAAAAAAAGGACCAGAGGGCAGACATTCTAAATAGCTGCTATATAGGGCACTTTCGGGGCCCACGGGTGTATTATTTCTAAAAAGAGATTGTAAGACTGGGGAAAATCCCACGAAAAACATCTGCTTCTTCTGTAATCTCTCATCAGCTTCAGAAACTGATGTGCCAGAGCTGAAGGGTTCGAACCCACTGTGGGCCATCGGCCTTAATCCCCCAAGCTCCATCAAAATCCATGTGAACCCCCAAAAAGTGGAGACTAATGGTGACATGTAAAATGGAACCTCCCATATCATATAAAAATAGGTAATGTTATTAATTTCACAAGTAATCATCGTGACTAGTGGCCAATTCAAAGAGCTTCTTGTCAGGCCTGTGACTATGGTCCTTTAGAGGCTATTTACATTTTGGTCTTTCACGGTTGTTTATCTCCTGGTTATCACATGCTTTCAAGCAGCAGTTATCACTTACCGACTGACAAAGAGGCAAATTTATGCATAATAGTTACCTGTTCATAAATCTCAATAGCTTTTGGGTACTGCTCCAGCTGGGCTGCATACGTTGCAACTTTGAGAAGGCACTTGTTTGCAGAACTGAAAAAAAGAAAACAGAAAAGTTTATTAGTAAACCTAAATGTAAAGAAAGGTCAATGAACACAAGGTAGGCTGGTGGATATCAAGTTAAGTGATTAAAAGAGAAATTAATTATGATGTTCAAAATAGAGGTGTGTGTGTATACATGTATATACTGTATACAAACAAGGAAAAACTTTGAGCTTGTAAAAATCCCAACAATGAGAAAAGAACATGAAAATGGTCCACAGTTACCTTGTGGACTCTTCACCTTTATAGTAATCTGCTGCCTGTTCATAATGAGCAATAGCCTAAAAGACAACAGTGAATGTTTAATCAGATCGACTCAACACCAACTGTACATTATATGCTTTCAGTCAACGGTGAATGAACTTGGGGCCTCATTAATAACAAAATGTGCATGTTCTACATGGGATTTCACAGTTATACACACAGTTCCCTCTGCCATAGATGGATGGATAGATGGAAATAAAGATAAAGGTACGTATGTCAGAAACTTCTATTGACACAACACAATTATGAAGATGAATATCTTCTCTGCTTCTCTGACCTTGTCAATATCCACCAGCTCAGTCTCAAATATCTCAGCAATGCTAATGTGATGTTTGGCAGCAATGGTGAACCGCCCCTGATGAAAAAAAGAAAACAAAAACACAAGGCATTTTTCAATTTAGCATGCTTGACACAACCAAAAATGTGAAGTTATGAGAATTTCCACTTTTTTCCTAAACCGAGATTAAAAAAACCTCACCATGTCCGTGTATATCTCAATAGCCCGATTCAAACAGTTTATGGCCTCTGTTAGGAGAGAATAGAAATTAGACAAAATTATATCTTCAGAGAATTACTAAATCTGTACGACAACTTCAGGAGAAAAACATAGACATTGAGTCTGTTTACATTTTAGGCCCTTTCTATTGCGTGAAATAAGGGCAACAGCAAAAAAGTCATACATTCCAAGATTCACTCACTCATCATCAACCAATTATTCAAAGTCGGGTCGCAGATCTACTGGAGCCTATCCTAGAACTCATTGGGAGGAAGGTGGAGTAACATCCTCAACCAGTTGTCACTCCACCTCAGAAATCATTCATGGATTGCAGGATCACATTTTTTTAAAAATCAAATAGACAACCTACGATAAGAGCTGCAATATACCCGTGAACAAGGAATGATTATGGAAGACATAAGAGGTCATAAATAAAATGAAAGATTTAGGAAGGATAGGGGAATATGTAACCAGAATCATGGAGAGAGGTTATGATTATATAAGGAGAAGCTGACATGCATACTTCAATGTCAAAGTTCATAAGAAATTGTGACCACATAGTTTGACATCATTCCTTTTACCATCTCCAACACACAGCATGGATGACAGATGGAGACATATCCACGCAGAGTCCATATTAATAAGATGCTACTGTTTATGAAACAAGGTATAATCGGTGAGTTCTACTTGTCATAGAGCCCTAAGGTTATGCGAAACAAATCCTACCTTGTGGGTCGGCTTTTTTGAAGGCATTGCCAGCATCTATGAAATTGGTCGCCGCATCATGCTTGCTCTGCATTTGTAGGTGAAGGCTTGCAGCTTTGGAAAAAGCATTTCCTGCAGCTAAGAAATAAAAAGCATACATACTTACATAAGAGGAAAACAAAAGTACCAAGAACAATTAGTCATGGAGAGAATGGATCATTAGGTATTTGTTCACATTAACAGAAATATCTTACCACACCAGTTTTTGGCCATCTTGTACATATTGGCAGCCCTGACATACATGTCACTAGCCTCCTCCAGCTTAGAGGAGCCACTGCATAACAACAGACACATGCAGTTAAGCTAATGTTGCATTGCAATAAATATGTGACTGAACTACGACAAAAGGTTAAATATATATCACACTTGATATTCATATTATGAAGAAGAAAAGCCTTTCACACTCGGTGCAAAACTGAATCAGCTGAAGTAAATTTGTACCGTTTCCACTCACGACTAGTTATCCATAGCTTGTTCAAATCAGAGTAAACCTGTGATAGATAGTTTAATATAATCTTAACCAAAATTAATGGGGGTTGGGGTCATCCACATGGTTCTGTTCGGGACTGTCAGCCATGTCTGGTGATGTTAACGAAGTAATCCAATAGTGTCTGACCTGATAGCTTCAAACTAAAGCCAGGGTAAAGTTTAGTAACAGAGGTGACATTGATCCGGCTGTTCTGCATCTGACACCATCTCAACTCAGTCGGCGTTAAGTTAAACGGTTTGATAAGTGGAGTAGCAAACTGGCAGATAGCGTCCCATTAGAACAGAAACCATCCCTTTAACAGAATCTTTTGCTGACCCAGCTCCGATGCTAACTGGAGCTGGCTAGCGTTCTCTTCCGCTTAGTTGGCTGTGGCTTACGGACGATAGCTAGAAGTTAGCTTGTGTGGGGAGCTCACCCAAAGAGCGCCCCGAAAAACGACTGTGAGGACTTCATCTTCTTCTCTGCCTCGTTCATCAGGGCCGTCGCCTCCTTTTCTTTCCCAGTGTTGTCCATTTTTTCTGATAGTAGTGCCCGGATCCGAGAAGGAGCGGAGAGGATTCAACAAACCACGGAATTGCTAAATTAGCTAGAAGCGACTTGTGCTGAGTAAAGCCGTCAGCCACAGCGTAACCATCACCTGTGTCATGTGACACGGGGCAACAACAACAACACGAAGGCGGCCTGGGTGCTACTTTATCAACCACATCCTACATTTTATCAGATACAGTTGAAATAACTTGTTGCGTTTTTATTTCCCTTACAATTGGATTTTAAATGGAATAAACCCTGGAATCAGGCGCATTTACAGGGAATGGTTAAAGCGTCACCCAGCTCTGGTCCACTTCCTCTCCGATCACCCTATCAGAGTCGAAGGCTTGTTTTGATCGATTCCCAACGTGACAGGTCGTGTTTTCTAACTCCATGTCAATAGAGTCCAGCACGGCCTTCCACAAGCTGGGCATTAATCATATGATGAGAACCGCCGATGTAGTATTTGGTCACAAGGAGCTCTCATTTCAAGAGTCAAGAGGCTTATTGTCACTCCGGTTGTATATGAGTACAGTCGAGGGAATTTCTATGGCTGGGAGGTTCTGTTACAGAAACATGAGATGACGATAAAGTAAAGTAAAATAAAGATTTATTATGACATCTGTGTGTGTGTGTGAGTAATAAGGTATAAAATAAGTAAAGGTAAGAGTAGAAATCAATCAGTCAAATATAAAAAACGATGCTGGATGTATAGGTGCCCAGCAGTCATTTCTGTCCACATCTCCACGATCTCAGTCAGGATCATCAGGAACTTCTCATTGTCAATACTAATCATGAGTTTTCAGTCTAAAGATGAACTAAAATCAGTTTTCTCTCCCCAGAACCAGTTTCCATATCTGTCGGCCCAGAGCAGAATGCTGGAGCGGCGTCCTCTGGGGACTGGGCGTTGGGTTTGTGTCCCAGAGGAGACCCAGGGCTTGGTCTGGGTGGTGGAATTGGACCAGAAGATAATGAGAACCATGCCCCCTTGTGTGACGTATAAAGGAATATGTTTTCTTCTCCCAACATGAGTAGGGACCCAACCCACCCAGGCCACCGTCTGTCTGTCTCCTTACCATCAGGGTAGAGACACGGGGCCATCGGTGTTCAAACTGGCCGACTAAAGAACAGCTTCTCCCCCTGAAGCTGCAGCCTCCATCACCCTACAGTGACCTGTAACCCTCACATTGCTTTTCACAAGTCCCTAATGAGATGCAGATAGAGGACACTACCTCATTACATTGATCCTGTTTATTCACCTTATCTTTCTCGTCTCCATTACTGATCTGACTGTTTACCTATTGTTATCTTGTGCTTATCTCGGGTTTTTCTGCTGCTGCTGGTTTCCAGGTAACCAAACGAAGTTTCATTGTATGCCTACAATGACAATAAAGGGCCTCAAACTCAATCTCTAATGAGAGAGAGACATCTAGCTACTGACATCTGCTAGGCCAGATGTCTTCGCTTTACTCCACTTGTCTTCTTTTAGCATTCTTGTTAGCTGCACACCTTCACTTTCATCACACTGCATTTTAGTGCCGTGTGAATCAGATGATGCATGAATGCCCTACGCGGACAAGCTGACATTCCCTGATTCATCATCTTAAGCAAAAAGCATCCACATGGAGGATTACACTGATTCCAGACTTCTGACAATTTATTCAGCCCGTTTGAAGAAAAAAATGCTACCATAACGTGGATCGATAGCAGTCTAACCCACACACTGGTGGCCTAAATCGATCCGCTCTGGTCCATCAAGATGATAATAATGTGTAAAATACTGAATTGACAAAATAATAAATAAGAATGAAACATAAGGAGAGAAGTCACATTAGCCTGCCCGGGGGAAACCCGGGGCCCTCATCTGGAGCCAGGCCCAGAAGGAGGGCCCGTCAGGGAGCGCTTGGCGGCTGACTTTGGACTCTTTATTCTTCTCTGGAGGTGCCCAAGGTGAGAGATGCTGGTGGGGGGGGGTACTCACCGGGCCATTATGCTGGAGTTTAACCATGTGGACGAGAGAGTCATGTCCCTACGCTTTAGGGTTAGTGGGGGAGGGTGACTGTTGTTTGTGACTATGCACCAAACAGTACTTCAGAGTATTCGGCCTTCTTGGAGACCCTGAGTGGGGTCCTGCATGGAGCTCCTGTAGGGCCTCTGTGGTTTTACTGGGAGACATCAATGCACATGTGGACAACCTGATGTTGTGTAACACCATGTTGGAACATAAGGATGCTCATAAGTGTACATGGTACCAGAGCACCTTAGGGCAAAGGTCAATGATAGATTTTGTAATTGTATCATGTGATTTAATGCCACTTATTTTGGACACTCGGGTGAAGAGAGGAGCAGAGCTGTCAACTGACCACCATCTAGTGGTGAGTTGGGTCAGGTGGAGAGGGAAGCCTCAGGACAGACCTGGTAAGCCCAAACGTATAGTGCGGGTGAACTGGGAACGCTTGGAGGAGGACTCTGTCAAGAAGACCTTCAACTCCCACCTACAGCAGAGCTTTTCTGGCATCCCTGTAGAGGTTGGGGACATTGAAGCAGAGTGGGCTGTGTTCAAAGCTTCCATTACTGAAGCTGCAACTGTGAGCTGTGGTCTCAAGGTCATTGGTGCTTCAAGGGGTGGTAACCCACCAATACCCTGGTGGACACCAGCAGTTAGGGAAGCTGTCCGACTGAAGAAGGAAGCCTTCCGGGATAAGTTATCCCAGGAGACTCCAGAGACAGTTGCAAGGTATAAACAGGCCCGAAGGACGGCAGCCTCAGTAGTGAAAGAGGCAAAGCAGCGAGTGTGGGAGGAGTTTGGGGAAGCCATGGAGAAGGACTTTAAGTTGACACCAAAGAGCTTGTAGAAAACCGTCCGGTACCTCAGGAGGGGAAAACGGGGAACTGTCCAAGCTGTTTATAGTTAGGATGGGATGCTGTTGAGCTCAACTGAGGAGGTAATGGGACGATGGAAGGTACACTTTGAAGACCTCCTGAACCCAACTAACCCACCCTCTAGGGTATAGACAGAGCTGGAGGATGATGGAGGATCAACATCAATTTCCCTGGAGGAGGTCACTGAAGTAGTCAAAAAACTCCACAGTGGCAAAGCCCCAGGGATTGATGAGATCCGTCCAGAGATGCTGAAGGCTTTTGGTGTTGAGGGACTGTCATGGATGACACGTCTCTTCAACATTGCCTGGAATTCTGGGACAGTGCCTAAAGAGTGGCAGACAGGTGTGGTGGTCCCAGTGTTCAAAAAAGGGTACCAGAGGGTGTGTGGTAATTACAGAGGCATCACATTACTCAGACTCCCTGGAAAGGTCTGCTCTAAGGTGCTGGAAAGGAGAGTCAGGCCAATAGTCGAACCACAGATTGAGGAGGAACAATGTGGATTCCATCCTGGTTGCGGAACAACAGACCAGCTCATTACACTGAGAAGGATCCTGGAGGGGGCCTGGGAGTATGCCCATCCAGTCTACATGTGTTTTGTAGATCTGGAGAAGGCTTATGACCGAGTCCCCCGGGATATATTGTGGGAAGTTCTTAGGGAGTATAAGATAAGAGGGTCACTACTCAGGGCCATCCAATCTCTCTATGCCCAAAGT